>CAJDSM010020164.1:0-10036 GCA_903981925.1 Ostrea lurida
TCTGCATACTTAGCTTGTTTGCGCTTAGATTACTTCATTATACGCTGGGCTATGGTAAAGGTCTTGTGCAGTTGTTCTAAAGCAAACTGATGTAGATCTTCGCCCAAGTACTTCCGACGTGGTCTTAAAATGTTGTCAATCGGGAGAACTACATCACGGTTGTAAACGAGAAAAGAAGTTGTTCTACTCGGATTTTGTGTTCCTCTTGCACATCTACATTTAAATTGCACACATCAATTTCATTTATTTCTCTTGTCTTGGATTCAATAGATTCGATCTCATTTTGTCCCAATTTGTCAACTCGACCAATAACACAACCCTTCTTTAATTTGTATGTTCTATTTGTTGCATTCGTCAGCAATACAGGGATTCTATTCCTCCCCGTTGCTGTTGCTAAAGTTTCATTTAAAGCAAGTCCGGGGTTATCATTGATAAAACTGTGATCAGTTCCTGACACATGCAAAATCTCACTCGGTAAAACATCTAAAGCAGATTTGGGTTTTGCTAAACAAATTTTTGCAGTCTGAGGTTTTATTACCACTGTCTTTGCGATCCGAATGACAGAGGAAATANCCTCAGGGTCTGACTGTTCATCTTCACTGCTTTCTGGGGGTACATAAACATTATTCACCCTCATGGTGCCCAGATCATAATAAATTCTTGCCCCGTTTTGTATCATCCAATCCCTACCTAAAATGAAGTTTCTGTTCATCCCTTGCACTACATAAAATGGATGAGACATCGTAAGACCTCCAATTTGAAATGTCAAATCTATCTCTCCCGTCACATTTTCTCTAAAGATGCCCCCGCATTTTACAGATTGTAAAATAACATCAATTTTTCTCTAATTTTGAAACATTCGACAAAGTTTTAAAGATCTTTGAATTATTAAACACAATTCAGCTCCCGTATCTACAAATCTTCGGAAGCGCTGAGTGACAATTTTTAATTAGACAGATTTTTGGATACCTGCTAGAAGTTATAGTTTACAATTTTGTTGACATTGTTCCCTTTGGTATCATTGCTCTTCTCTGTCGGTCGCCAACCAAGAAGAGCCATTCTAGTTTTTCCGTTCTGGTCACTCTGCAAATTTCTAGAACGTGTCCGATATTTTCGGCAACTTCCAACTTTAGTATCTCGGAGCAACCGTCGTGTTATATTTTACTGACGCTAGCGGCGTATCTTGGTAACGTGCTACACCTTTTAAATGGGTGATGGTTTTGCAGAGCCGCAATCGAGGTCCTGTAGTGGTCCACCATCCCAGTTAAGGCTGCGTGTCCCCACTATCTGACACAAGTATCTTCGCTATCCCGTTCTTTAAAATTAAACGTTAAATTAAGAGGTTTTTTGTTACCCGCGAGGCGACCATTTATGGGTCTTGTACAACATTCGCGAGACTAGGTCAATCTCAATGACCACTTTTAGGACCATACCCAATTCCGAAGCGGCCTTCCAGAGGCACGTCAGCGAAACGGCACCCACGAGTTGTCTTTGCGACTGAGGGAACCGATTCCCTCGGGAAAGCCTCCTCCTGCACACAAATTTTTAATAACGTTCTGGTCGATAACACTTGGGACATGTTTATCGGTACCACTGTTGACTAAAGCCATTTCTTAAGTAAATAACAATGTAACAACGGGCACTAGCATTTGGGGCGTCTCAAGTTTGCGCCTGAACAATCAGGTACCGAATCCGAGCACATCATCAATGGAAGGTCCTTACCTCGGCAAGAAGCTTGTATAATAGTATCCACCATAAGTCTATTAGCATGATAAAACCATTTTACTCGTTTGTTAGTACACTTAAGTATCTTTGAATAGGAAAGTCAAAGATGATCTACGAAACACTTGAGAGCAACCTCCATATCTTATGCAGCTTTTAAAAGCTAAACAAGTACCTGACCTTTCACTAATATCGATTCTGAGACTCTGGGCGCGTCAAATATGCACATCTTTGTATCTCAATAGAACATTCACTACCCAGTCTTTAAATTCTCGGTTACCTCATAATCGGATTACATTCAGTTTGTGCAATATTCTAATGTGCTAATTGAACGCATTGAAGTACGTGCTTATTAAAATTTATCTGCGTCCAACATCGCTCAAGAGCGGCTCTAAAAGACCCCTCGGGCCCGACCCCTTGTTACCGTAACCATCGCAAAAGTATTTGTTATTTCGGCCATTGCGAGCTAGTAGACAGCGAACACAGCGAGAAAAATTAAATTCAACTTACCGTTCAAAGTACGTGATGCCTTTGTGAAAGTAATGTTATTAGATTGCAGTTATCCTGACCCTCAATCCGTTCCACTATCCAGGAGTCACTGAGCAAATTCCAATTAATCTAATACCTGTGTAGACAATTGCAACTATTACTCAACAATAATCACAAAAATAGCACAAGTATAATTGAAGTTTGTTACCGTACAGAGAAACACAATTAAAAGAGTACTTCGCGTTTTGTTTTCATTAAGTGGTTAGCACAATCTTTATCAATTCATTATAAGTTCATTAAGTAAAATAAATAATTAAAAGTCTGAGCCAATCCAGGTCCGGAATCGCAACCAGTCCATGTATCACTATGAAACGTAAGTTGGTTTCCCCCGCAGAAGGAAGGCACACACGCTCTTAGGTGTTTCTTAATAAGATAGCATCTGGGGAACGACGAACAATCCACTCGCAGCGGAATATCACAGAGGCGCTTTGCACGTGTTCATCTTATCAATATGTAGGGCATTACAACAAGGAAAAAAAGACTATTCCTCCCGTCGTACCTAAACTATTGATCAACGTATTTCACTGAGCGCAGCATGGGTTGCGGTTCTTTCGCTAATTTACAACCTCAGCCTACCTATAGCTTAGCCAATCTTAATATAGGGGGCGAAAGGAGTGAGATTTGATGCAGTATATAATTAAACACTACGGGCTCTCACGGCCACCGTCTAGTCAGACTTATCTCTCATCAGGGGTACTTTCTCTCGCATCGTCATGTTGAATTGGAAATAAGCGTCCATTTATCGGCTGTACATAATCGTTAATTATCGATCTACTGCTTCTCAAATTCGTTAGGCTCTAGGTTTCAGTAAACAAACCCATATGAGGCACACTGCATACTATTGTCGGAATGCCGCTTTGGTTGACTTCATTTTGTCCGACAACATTAGAGATATCATAGTTACCTTATTAGAACCCTTTCCAGCAAGTATTTTGATGCATCAGAAGCTCCATGTATCTTGCCGGTGCCGAAATGGATTATATTGAACATATCACTAATCAAACTTATAGGCAGGAATGATGACTCTAAAATACCAGTTCGTCACACTCAATATTAGATTTATATGAACTTAAATGGCCTCTATACACGGAGCAAATAACTTTCAAGTATTTTTTTTTCTTTATTTCATTTTTTGGTTATTACTCTCTTTATTCCCTCAGGCAGGGTCGCTGAGCCACATTTTGTTTCCAACACGAGAGCCTAGTGTTCGCGGTAATGGAAAATGCTAAACTGATATGATGTAGATAGTAATTTGTATAGATACTCATTACGGGATTTGCACCATCTTCTTTTGTAAAAATGTCATTTTACATATTCAATTATAGGGTTTGGAACCCGATCCGTGATTCCTCACTCAGTCTACATTCAAATGTATTATATCTGTAACATGTTATAATTGTGGGTAAGCATGATACCTGTTGCGCACCACATGTTTGGCCTGAATCAATAAATAAACCTTGAAATTTCGAGACGGGCCTTACTTCTCTTTAACATAATTAATGAACCAGGTCTTTCATCTCGTTACTTATAGGATAAACGAATTCCGTACGTAAACAGGAACACTAGAATGCCAGAGACGTATGACTAAGGATTATCAAAAAGAAAAAGGGGGGGGTGCCTTCTGAATGGGACATGCTGAACACTGACGTCAACTAAAAAAAAGGTCATGGGCGAGACACTCTCTGAAAAGGAGGCAGGGGGGGAGACTTTAAAAACATCCACAGAACAGTGGGTGGGGCGGGATACTTCAGAGAATATATGCGACGCAACAAAATAAAAATTCACACAACGAACCACTAATAAGCGTGTGTGTGGGGGAGGGGGCCATTAATTTACTTCGGCTACTAAATCAAGTGAGAACGGTTGGGCGTGAGGGGCAAAGTATTCTGAAATAAGTACCCCGGAATATCCTCTTTCTTAGGACAGCTTGTTTCTGTTTAGCAATTTTGTACGTCAGTGATGGTCCTTAATTCAGCTTTGATGTATGCTCCTTCCTTCTATAATGAGGATTAAATGGCTGGCACCTTGCATTCCTATCTGGATAATATATCTAGTCATATCAGACAAACCAAAGGCAAATTACCCCCAACACCTCCGGTGCACACACAATACCCAATCATACAAATTGTAGATTTGGGTTTTTTGGATACATTGTCCAGGAAGTGCCCGACATTCACCATGATATACTCCCTGGTCGCCATAGTCGAATTCACTATGTGCAGAGTTAAGTTAACGAGGGCCGAATTCATTACTCTCTCTGGTGCCGACTTTACCAGGTGCCGATTTGACTCAGTAAGGGAATTCTCATTTGCATAATCACGACAACTTCCGTCATAGGTTCACCGACTGAACGAATTTGAGAAGCAGTAGACGATAATTAACGATTGATTACAGCCGATAAATGGACGCTATTTCCAATTCAACATGACGATGCGAGAGAAGAGACCCTGATAGAGTTGCTGCTAGACGGTAGGGGTCTAATTATAATGATAAATTGAACTTTTCGCCGAAAATTGCAAGCTAGGTGGCTGGTAAATAAGAAAACCAAGATGGCGGCGTGAGATACCTTGTCAATAAGTAAGTACACAGGAATAATTTTTTATTATTATATTGATATGAAACGTCAAGCGCCTGTGCATTTTAGATATGAACATAATCCTTACTGCAAGACCTTCATTTCATACCGCGCTACGTCATGATCCTTTGGGGGCCACAATATGAGGATTGCCATGAGAAAATACTAGATAAAAAATCACGAAAATTTAAAGCTGAACAATACAGGGCCAAGATGACTCAGGTGAGCGATGTGGCCCATGGACCTCTTGTTACTTATACAATTGACTAATAAAGCTTAATCAAACAATCATTCTTTACGTATATGTACGAGATGTCTGAAGGCCTTACCAATCACCTGAGTATCAGTTAAAGGTATCACTAGTCTCGTAAGATACGAAACTATAATGATTTTCATTCTGCATGTCTATGCTAAGGCTCAATATTCAGCAGGAATATAAAACAGAGGTTAAAAAAGAACCAAAAGCCCGAAAGCGCCATGATGATGAAATATTTTGCATGATATAATATATGAAAAAGGTGAATAACAAACAGTGATCAATCTCATAAACTCCGAAGGCATAAATAGATAGGCAAACGAAAAGTTTTACACTTATATCCTTTTCTCCCAAATATACGTCATAACAAATTTGAAAAGCATGGTAAGGGTATAATTATATATATATAACAAGATGTGTTTGTGAAACACGAATGCCCCCGTATTCCACATGCCAGTGGAAGGAGCTTGTCATAAAGGATTTGGCCATGTGAAATATGAAAGGTTTATCCCTTACCATTCAAAAGTTACGGCCAATGTTAAAGTTTTTTAAAATGTAGGTCAAAATTAAAGGTCAAGGTCAAACATTTTGGTACCAGATAAAGGACTAGTCATAAGGAATACACATGTGAAATATGAATGCCCTAACTCTTGCCATTCCAAAAGTTAAGGCTATGTTAAAGTTTTTGAAAAGTAGGTCTAAGTTTCAAAATCAAGGTCAGGAGGTCAAAAAGTTTTGTACCCACGGAAAGGTCTTGTCATAAGAAACATACTTGTGAAATATCAAAGCCCTAGTACTTATAATTCAAAAGTTATAGCTAAGGTTAAAGTTTTTTGAAAAGTATGTCAAACTTCAAGGTCAGGAGGTCAACAATGTTGGTGCCCACGGAAAGGTCTTGTCATAAGGAACATACATGTGAAATATCAAAGCACTAGTACTTACCATTCAAAAGTTATAGCTAAGGATAAAGTTTTTGAAAAGTAGGTCAAACTTCAAGGTCAAGGTCAGGAGGTCAAAAATTTTTGGTACCCACGGAAAGATCTTGTCATAAGAAACATACATGTGAAATATCAAAGCCCTAGTACTTACCATTCAAAAGTTATAGCCGAGGTTAAAGTTTCAGACAGAATGACAGAATGACAGAAGGACAGAATGACAGAATGACAGACAGGACAAAAACAATATGCCCCGATCTTTCGGATCACGGGGGCATAAAAATGAATTATTAGTGCAAGACGTACGGATTCAGCTAAAGGTCATCTGAGTGATTCAGATGACGTGCTAGTAATAAACACATAGCAAATTGATAACTGCAATGACGTTTTATGAACCTTTTCAAACACAGCTACAATTTATGTGATACAATATGAGGATGTTTACAAATGGATTGCAATACAATATCTAAAAGAATTGCAAGAAAGTTACAACTTAAAAAGTTCCTCAACCTTACAATTATGTACATGTACATATATATGACGTCATTGTAAACTTGCATATATTACGGGCACATGCCTATACACAATTACAATGTACTTGATTGTAAATATCACCAGGTTTTAAATCTGAGCAATTTTGTGAAGTTGTTCATAAGATGGACATCACATGATATGACCTACAAGAGTGAGTACCATTAGGTGCATGAGCACCGGAACAAACGCTAGTCAGCTGATGTCGTGTGTTCTACTGTCCGATGCCGAGCTCTTGCTGCCAGGGTGCGGCGTATTCTGATCTGTAAATCAAATTGTCGGTACTTCAGATTCCTGTGTAGCACGTGAATATAAAACCTTGTAATCACAGTCGATTTTCATTATTAAAATCGTCTTTGCCAATAAATATCATTTTTCGATTCTGCTTATATTCGTATTTATGCATATTTTCCTCGAACGATATTGACTAAAGAACCACAAGTTGCAATGCATTCACGTCATAAGAGAAATCACGTGATTACAAGCTCTAAACACATTTAGGGATAGTGTATTCCATGCAGCGCTTTGTGATTGCTGAACCTTCCTGATTTTCTTTATTCTTTTCATATAAAATGGCGAAGTAACAATGTATCAAACGTAATCATAGTCCCAAAAAACACAAACAAAATCGAGTGTAGGGCAACACGGACCTTCGACAAAAGCGAAGGCAGGATCAGGTGCCATGATAACATAATATCTTACGACTGAATGATGAAAATAATTTTAAACATATACTGTACATACACGTACTAGTATATACAAATGAACGTACTGGCAAATACATGTATCGCAAGATAGGTAACTCTTAAATCCACATATAACAAAGGTTGCTTTGTTGGTTTTATATTGTGTAACGTCCCGCTCGAGAATTTTTCTTTCATTTGGAGACGTCACCATTGCCTGCGAAGGGCTGTAATATTTACACCTATAATCGGTGCTTGCAACCTTTGAGTAAGGGGGATTTATATTGTGATTTTGCAGTCTCATCCGAAGGACCGCCCTAAAGTCGCCTCGTACGACCAGCAAGAGATGCCGGGGGCCTATTCTAACCCACATGTCCACGGAAGTGGTGTATCCTGCTCTCGATTTCATATTCTTTATAGAATGTATGAGATGAATAACTTGCTTGTTCTCTTTTTTCTTTTTACAAATAGAACATATATAATACTCTATATGACATTGTATATTTCCTATTTTCTATGTATCTATATAGATAATGCTAACAAAGGTTGTAAAGATAACAACAATTATTAATTACTCACCGATAATTGGTTGTACAGCTGCCAATAGACCATATGTCTTGGTGCGAATTTCAATTTTTAAGACACTTTCATGAAAAGAAAACTGCATCCCCTTGGTAACACCTTTTAGCAGATGCTTTGTGTGATTTATCACTAAAAATTCACTGTTGGTGGTGTTTGTGGTTGGAGGTGAATAATGAATATCCAGGATTGTCACTGACAACTGATGCATTGAAGAAATGGTCCATGAACATTGACACATTAAATGTTCAAATTGTGGGTATGTTGGGGGACTGATATATCTCGTGGATTTATCAATCATTATGTGTTCTCCACATTCTGTACAAATGAAGGGATAAACGTATCAGTGAACTATTAGTGGTTTTGAAGAAAACTTTACGAAAATCTGGTCTTCGTTTACGTTGATCTAAATTTGGAACGAATATGGAAAATCTTAATTGTTTAGTAATTATTTTTAACTACCAAAGTTGTTAAACACAATAATAACCTAAAATACAGACCACGGGACAATGGAAATTGAAAGCAGTTAGAATTCGTGAAACAGGTACCTGACAAAGACTGCACGCTCTCAGTAGGATCGCTGTCGTCTGCTTCCCCAATGGCAGCCATCCATACTTCAAACAGAAACCCCGGATACAGCCTTGTGTTGATGAAAGCCATATTCTCATTGGATGATACGATGATTTCTTTTACGTCTGCTTGTCCAAAACGTCTATAAGTAATCCTGTATCCTCTGACGTATGTTGGGTTTAATAAAGGTTTCCTCCATTTCAAAAGGAGTCCGTACTGTGTTGGAATGGATGTTAGATTCCTTGGTTTACTTGATGGCGGATCTGACAGAAATCAAAGAAGAAAAAGAGCGATGAACGCTTCAGAAATACAACGTTACACATACCACGCTGTTTGTATGAGTTCGAAATGTTTCTTCAGACTATAATTCACCTGTAAAACATTACTTTCTCGTAAGTTAACAACGTGGACTGTGGATATTTTTTTAATATACACGTCAGTGGTCAATCTTGTAAGTCCTATGCTGAATACACTTCAGGTGCCTGTGATCATCATGTAGCTGTTTTATGCCAACATGCCCATAATGGGACAGTATAAGTGTCATCATGTGGCGACAAGATTTCATAGACAGGTATACAGACAATGTCAATACCAATTCAGCTTTTCAATTGTCAGCTTCCCATATTTTGGTAGCAATATTCCATCATCACCTGTATATAGTGTGTATGTTTCTCAACTTATTCAATACGCAAGAGCTTGTTCTGCGTATGATTAGTTTGTGAATCGCGAGAGGGTACCACCAAACAAATTGTTGTTTCAGGGGTTTCAAAATGTTTAAAGACAGCATTTCGCAAATTCTATGGTCGTTATAACGATTTAGTTTGCCAGAATGACCTGCCTTTAGGTCAAATGCTGTCTGATGTGTTTCATAGCAATAGTTGAGCTGTTTTGACAACGGATTTTTCTGTTTACCTGATCAAGACAATGGGCTCACGGCGGGTGTGACCGGTCGACAAGGGATGCTTACTCCTCCTAGGCACCTGATCCTACCTCTGGTGTGTCCAACGGTCCGCGTTTTCCCAATCCTTGTTTGGTATTCTATTTAAGACTTACGAGATTGATCACTGTTCGTTATTTTTGCCTTTAATAGACCCGAAGCAGGTAACAAATAAATTCAAAGAGAAATGAAGATAACGAACAGTGAAACTAAAGGCAGGGGCAAGGAGACTTCCACTCTTAACCGGTTTTGAACTAACAACCTGTAGAACCAAATCGCCTTGCTTGTTAGACCGATTGACCATCTAGACAAGTTATTAAAACTTGCATTTGACGATGATTGAATTATCGCCATGCTATCATCCAAGTCAATTTACGTTAATTCAAGAGGATGATGCACACTGCATTTGAAATATTTTATAAAGCACAGAAAAAGCATCGCAGTCTTAAACAAACATAACTTCCATAAATGACGAAATATTCAATATAGAACGCTGAGAAATTGAATTCATATGGATACCCAATTTCTCCCTCTATGGAGGGTTGATCTAACTTTCTTTCTCTCCTGTGGGTGTAATGTGTATATATGTATCTAAAGGCTGATCTTTGTAAATGAAAACAAAACCATGTAGATCCATACAAACACAATATCATAATCGTATAGTATTTAAGCAGAATTTGTACAAAAACTGTTAGGGGA
>CAJDSM010020164.1:11100-34099 GCA_903981925.1 Ostrea lurida
TCGGGGCTTTTTAGAAATACACAGAATCTACACAACGAAATATACTTTAAAGTAAATATAGGCACTTACATAATGCAGTTATGCGCCCACTGAAACCAACACCTGAATTGCTGTCGTCCGTGACAAATACTATGGTTGCTTTCCAATCTTTGATGATGACGGAGGACTGCGTTCCATTGCCACAGAACTTCTGGTTCTTAGGAAATTCCACATAATCTTTCTGGCACATCAACGAATTTTCCATATCGATTTTGGTGAATTGGAACTAGAATTCAATTCATAATTGTTGTAAGAATATAATTAATACCTTGACGATGGTTTTAGACTATTACTTAAAAATCAAGAACATGCAACTTCGGTAAATTCGTGTTCTCCACCTCAAGGTTATAATCTAATTAATTTGTGCTATTTAAAAGTAATATAAGCATGTGAGACATTTCTATACAAATGAGATGAGCAAATTCATATTTTGGATGTACTTTAAATCTATACTCATGTTATTTTGAACATTGGTTGAATGTGCAATATGCACTGCGTAAACGTAATGCTGATTATGACATCACAATGTTACCTTACGTACCACGTAAATCACTGTTGATATCACTTGGGCAGCAAAAAAGATATTGGGTAAACGATCCCAATTTTTCACTTACATGTACGCAAGGGCATGCCATGCGTATGATGATTTTTTAAAGCGAGGCCAAGTAATAACCAAAAAGTTGATGTTGCAGGGTTATAACAAATCTCGTTTAAAGTCATCATTTCGCAAATTCTACGGTCGCTATAATGACCTTGTTTGCGATTACAAATTATCACTAAGTCATATGTTGACTGATTTGTTTCACACCCTTTGTTAGACTGTCATTTTCATACTAGATTTGACGACGGATAACCCTGTTTACTTTGTTTCGACTACAGGTTCACGGCGGGTGTGACCGGTCAGCAGAGGATGCTTACTCCTCCATGGCACCTGATCCTGCCTTCGCTTTCGTCGAAGGTCCGTGTTGCCCTACACTCGATTTTGTATGTGTTTTTTGGTTTATGATTACGTTTGATACTTTGTTACTTCGCCATTTTATATTTATTTTATTCGTTTAATGTATGTACTTACACCGAATCGGCTTTTCTGGTATTTTTGGTTTTCTCCCACACTAAGCGGTACATAACGTCATCATTTGACGTCATAGTGAATAAAAAAACTATATAATTCAAAAGTCCATTTACTGTTACAAAGGTAGCAAGGAAAAATCTTTTCTAAAGCTGTATGAGACGTTACCCAGCATCCATTGATAGAGTGACATACAGTTCTTATGCGACTTGAGATGTAAAATAAGAATGTTTTGTCACAGAGATTAGTTGTTCAAAGGTTCATCACTATTTGAGAAAAAAGTCTGTTGACATCAAAATCAACTACAGCCTTCTGACAAAGACATTTGTGTAATGTTTCATCCATCAAACAAAATTGGAAGAAACAAATATATGTAAGCATTGTTTCTATAATTGGTGGTGTAAATTTATGAGAAAAACATCTACGATTTATTCTTCAGTGATAGGGATTCTCCATGCGAGTGTCATTGTCAATGGTCAGTTGGATGTTTAGGAGATTTAGAATATGTGAATAGGTGATCTTGATTATTCGACAGAAACAATAACACTATCCTCAAGCCGCTCACTCAAGTGAAATTTTATCTCTAAGGCTAAAACGATATTTTGGATCTTAATTGGAAACCAAGACAAACAATCAATTAATAGACGCACAATCCCAAACATACACTCAGATAAATGGAATGACCCTTACAATTAGATACTGTGGAAGAATTTTTATTCGTGGGGGTCAATGTTCGTGGGTAACCAAAATTTTGCTAGTTCGCGGGGACGCAATTTCGTGGGTAATTCATAAATCATGTAAACGGTATAATATTTATAAATATTAAAAGGAAAATAAAACATCTTCGTGGGGATGTTAATTCGTGGGTAAAAATGACACACGGAATCCACGAATATTGGTCCTCCACGAACAATACTCACATGAACACCACGTTGTCCCCTCATTGATACAAATGTGTGTGATTCACTACGATAAGATGACTTTTATTTACCTTATACCAAAGAGACTGATTGGTCATGATGTTCCACTTGCAGAAGACATTTGAAAGGTAACCGTTATTAACCTCAGGTGATGTAATATCAAAGCTTTGGTTATGGTGCAATTTGACCGTGTAGCCACATGCTGAAAATAGACATGAGTTAATCATCTGTAGTTTGCAAAACATTTAGATAACGTTGACAAAATCGAACAGCTTGCTCTCTTTATTAAAAAGTGAGGGAGATGTTCTACGAATTTTGTCCAAGTTCACAAAGTGAGTGCGGTATCTACAGGAAAAGCATGCCACAAGTGTTCAGATAAAAATTCTAGATATGCGTTTTGCTGCATATGTATGTCCCCATGCCATAGTAAAAGTTCATGAGTGATAAATCCTCATCCAAATTAACATTGTGGTTGTGTCTGGTAACATCTTGTAGAGATTCAGTTCTTCCTCTTTGTTAGCATGTACCACAAAATAAAACACTAGTCCTGTTGTAAATACATTTTACCAAGCTAAAGCCATTTAAAAAATAAGTGTTGAGTTACTCGTATTTTGGTAGATCGCTTCTTTTTGCAACAACCTTGGACAGCATGTGTTGGCCAAAGTTGTGGTACTTCATCTGTAAACCCATCTTCGCAAGCCAAGTGTCCGATTTCGCTTACACTCATCTCCCCTTGGCAGTTTGCGCGATGAATTGCATCTACGGACAAATGCCGGTTATCGCTCTTGACGGAACACTCGAGTGAACAATTGTATGTGTTGTTTGGTTTGTTTTTTAGGTGTACATACTTAATGGCGTGCTTATATCACCGTTATGTTTCAGGCGTAAATCGCGTATTTAAAACTTGCCTTTCTGATCTCTAAACGATTCGACTTTGGTTTTTAGTCATTGCTCAACAGGTATGAATGGCGCAATTGGTGTATATGTCCTTGGGAAGTCTCAAAGCGTGTTATTTTGAAGACTTAGAAACTCGACTAATATCTGCCAAAGGGGAGATGACGTAAGCGATCCGGACACATTGGCTTGCGAAGATGCATGTAAACATTTCGACGGAACTATGACATACTTAGTTGACCAGAGCTATCATGCAGGGCATGACCTTGAATGCAGTCAGGGCGCTCGACTTACTGTAAACGGTTTTAATTTCGCGTGGCTAAAATTTCGCGATTTGTTTTATCTTTTAGCATTTCGCGATGGTTTAAATTTCGCGGATAGTTAATATTGAAAGATAGAATCATATACCCAAATACATTGAACAGCATTTCGCGATGGATGTATTTTTGCGATAGTTGACATAATCGCGAATATAGCGAAAATAAAACCCACGCGAATGTTCCCCCCTTTTCAGTACAACCAGGAAGTCGCGAGTTCAACTGGCGATGCTAGAGCTGCGACAAACCTTAGCAGGCATTTAACATAGGTAGTGACTGCTCCTTCTCCAAACACCCAGTATTAGAAGCATAAATCATGGGTGTTCCATACATGAAATTTAACACGGAGCTTGTTTGGTAAAGAAGCTTTTGTGTTACGGGTTTTGGCAGCATCCATTGGTCATAGAACTTTGTGCCAATTCATCTGTAAACCATTTCGAGGGAACACCTATGGCCTACGAACAATAACTATATCTACATGTATCAATTGGATCACGCGCTCGTTATTTTCCATAATAGGAAAGAAGACTCGGACGTGGATCGGTGAGAGAATCGATGCATCTATCCGCCGGAAAGGCTAGAAAGGAATCCCTGTACAATGTTTTATTTAGATGTATGATGATTTAGTTTTGGTATCATTAATGTCTTATTCACTCAAATATATAAACATATAGGTAAAAATTGATAGTGTTAGAATATCTTAGCTACGTCTGATATCTCAAATGCTAAATGTAGTTCGTGTTTCAAATCGTAACGCATGTTTGTGACGTCATATTAATCTCTGCGTACACATAGAAACATACCTTTGATGGCCTCGATCTACATAATTATGCGGTTACAGAAATGGCCGAGTAGTTATGATTGGTGCATGTATATGTAGCTATTGTAATGCACTGAGTACATGTATATGTAAGTAACATATGTAACTTATAATTGACTATATATGACTAAATATTTGTCGCTAAACTAATGTGTAGCTAATAACTATCATATCTTATCATATTTACATGTAAATTACTAAATGTGATTTTTTTTAAATTCATAACTAACTGTATGTAACTAATTATACTAACTAACTACATGTAACTATAACGACATATAGCTAACTTTATAGAGAAATACATTCCCAATGGTCTAGCTAACGACTTTCATTCTTACTATCGCGCTTTATCACACCTGTATGAAGATCGCTTTAACGCTGTAGATTAAAGATATAATCATTCAAGTTTTGATGTACCTGCTCTTATTATCTTAACACTCGACGCCATTCCTTCTCCGCCCTCAGTCAGATAAGATAGCCTGATAGCGAACAGCTGACCCTGGTGAGCTCGGGTGTTGATGACATAAAATGTGTTGTTGTTAACATGTACCGGTATCACGTGATACGCCACATCCGGGACTATACTATAGGTGACGATGTATCTCAGTATTATTTTTTCGCCGTGGTAGGGGTCCCAGGTAACATTGATGAAATCATGTTCGCTCTCGACGTGAACGTTATCTATGAACGAAGGTGGGGAATCTGCAAAATGTGCAAATACATGTCATTATTATAAATTTTTCAATACAATTTTTTTAATGTCCTTTCCTATCAGAGCAGAGATTATTAACATTTTTATTTGACCACATAAAGTGCATCTAATAGGTAATGTATATTTATTTTCAGTGGCGGATTCAGGATTTTCGAAATTGGAGGAGGCATGTTAAAGCTATATATGTATGTTAGTCAAAACACTTGGCCATTTTGGGTGCGAAATCTGGAGTTCTAATATACTAGTATAGACTATAGTATGCGAGTAATGCCTTGATTATTTCTGGCAAAAAGGGGAT
This sequence comes from Ostrea lurida, assembly GCA_903981925.1. Lineage (NCBI taxonomy): Eukaryota > Metazoa > Mollusca > Bivalvia > Ostreida > Ostreidae > Ostrea > Ostrea lurida. The sequence continues at coordinate 16,170 of CAJDSM010020164.1, forward strand.
GACCCTAAAGTTAATATCAAGATATGTGCCAAAAAAAATTTTCTCGAACTTCTGAATTACATCTTGCAGAAAAATACTCATCACAACCTTGGATTGCAGAATAAAGAATGGAGCAATGCACTTTCACATTATTTGCTTACATGTCTCTTTGCTTACCTATTGCCTTGACAGACACATTGAAACCACGCCCACCTACAGTTTTACTGGTATTCAAACTTATCATTGTGGTGTTGCTCTGTATCAAATATTCTCTCTTTTCCGGAGAACCGGAACAATGTTTTACTTTTTCGCCAATCTGTAGACATGTTTGACATTGATCTTGATTATTGCATAAATCAAGATCCCGGATTGAAACTTTCAAGTAGCTGTCCTCCATTGTCGTGATGTTCCATTGACAAATAGAAAATGGTTTTAAGTGGAATGGGTAACCGTCTGATGCTATGTTTATCTCCATTTTTCCACTGATGAAAACTTCATTATAACATTCTGAAAAAGAATAATTTATGCAGAATTATCACATATCAAAACTACAAAAATCTAATTGCACAATTATATCATTAAATTAGTTAAGAAAGGATTGTGTTGTTTGTCTCTCAAAAATAATACTACTACTAAAATGTATGGGATGTTCAATTCTTTATCAAATATTTGTGATCCTTACAACATGCACCTCTTATTTTTTTCTCTCGTGAAGTTGATGTTTCTGTTGTTTCTTTATCGGTAAAAGCATTGCTAGTATCAGTAGTTTATCAGTTTCAGTATTTGTTAAGAGTAATTAATGCAGTATCAATCGACAGTTTATAATTATATTGTTGATAAATTTCGAAGCCCCAGCGCATCATATATCCACCCGGAAACGCATAACGTAATGAAGATAAGACAAAGTATCAACCATGACATTACCCGGGGGACACCTATATACTAACAGATAGGGACGTGCCGCTGGAATAGGTAGCCTTTGTCCAATTCAGAATATATGACAATTTATAGAAACCAGCATGAAATACATGTATATGATAAGGTCATTAATGTTTACTCAATTAATTATATGAATAACCTTCTAGTTAGATAATCTCTACGTTCTAGTATAAATTGGCAAAGTTAACATTCATAATTCCGTAAAAACATATACACAAATTCAAGTGCAGGGCAACACGAACCTCCGACAAAAGCGAATGCAGGATCAGTGTCATGGAGGAGTAAGCATCCTCTGCTGACCGGTTACACCCGCCGTGAGCCCTTAGTAGAAATAAAGTAAAGGGGACTACCCTTCGTCAAATCTAGTACGAAAATGACAGTCTAACAAAGTGTATGAAACAAATCAGTCAACATATGAGTATAAGACATGGGGAAAGTGCATCGACATTTTGTCTTTAATGGAATCAATATCAATGAACTAGTACGCTCTCACTCACCCGATGTCAAGTTTACATAATCCAATCTTTCACTTTTCCAAAACGATGTTTTGGCGAAGATTGAAATCTGGAACATCTGACCTCTGTGATGACTGGTGTCCAATATATATGAACCGTCGCTGCAGTCGCGGGGTATCCGACTGTAGTTCATGGAAGGATGAACGGTATATTCGATCATACAGGTGAGATCTTCATGATGAGGTCCACTCCAGACCCACCCAATGTGGATAGAACCATTGAACGATGTTGCTGTGAGGTTAGAAGGTGCTGAGAACTGAGGGATGGCTAGAGGAAACGAAAAATGAAAAAAAAAAACTAGAATAAATTAAAATAAATTCAAATAATTCTAACTTAAGATAAACTAAAATGACTTCAAAATAATTCTCGAATAAGATAAACGAAATACAATTTATAAAACTAGAATAAATTGAAAATAAATTCAGAATCCCGTCAATATTAGACACAAAAAGACTTAAAAAAATATACATATCTGCTAGTAATCAACATAGTTTAGCGAGAGGAGATATCAATATATCCCAACGAACTAGAAATAAAGGACACCACAGAGTATTCCATGTCTGCTTCGTACTTGGATATTTTATTGAACATTGACATTAACGGCAAACTAACTTCTCAACTTTATGACAAACGGGACGATTTCAGCGTCTCCATCGTCAACTTCCCATATTTGTGTAGCAATATTCCATCATCACCTGCATATGGTGTGTATGTCTCTCAACTTATTCGATACGCAAGAGCTTGTTCTGCGTATAATCAGTTTTTGAATCGAGGCAAGCTACTTACAGACAAGTTGTTGTTGCAGGGGTTTCAACAGTCACGTTTAAAGGCAGCATTTCGTAAATTCTATGGTCGTTATAACAATTTAGTTTACCAATATGACCTATCATTGAGTCAAATGCTGTCTGATGTGTTTCATAACCATTGTTAAGCCGTTTTTCACACACTGATTTGATTACGGACTGTTCCGTTTACCTGATCAAGACTATGGGCTCACGGCGGGTGTGACCGGTCAACAGGGGATGCTTACTCCTCCTAGGCACCTGATCCCACCTCTGGTGCGTCCAGGGGTCCGTGATTGCCCAACTCTTGTTTTTGTATTATATTTAGGACTTACGAGATTGATCACTGTTCGTTATCTTTGCCTTTACATATGAGTAATAGTAGATCTGAATGAAAGGTGAAGATAACGAACAGTGACCAATCTCATAAATCCTATAGGGAATACAAATTAAAAGTTTGGCAAACAGAGACCCCTTGATAGCATTTGTAAAATTCTATAACTCGTTAATGTCGATCGTGGTTGCCAGTATGGCCCGCCATTGTGTAAAATGCTGTCAGGCGTGTTCAAAGCAATTGCTTAATCGTTCTTTATGCACTGATTTTGACTACGGATTACTTCGTTAACTTGATCAAGACAATGGGCTTACGGCGGGTGTGACCGGTCGACAGGGAATGCTTACTCCTCGTAGGCACCTTATCCCACCTTTAGTTTATCCAAGGGTCCGTGTTTGTCCAACTCTTCTTTTGGGACTTAGGAGATTGATCACTGTTCGTTATCTATGACGTCAAACAACCTTAAAATGAATATGTGACCCCGTTTCTATTGAATTATCGAGCGTCATATTGACGATATGCAAAATACAAGTACCTTCTACGTATATATAGGACGGTGGCCCCGATGTCATTGAGGAAAATCTTATGTCCAATGAATCGTCCGTTACTACAATGGTATTATTGTTTGTTTCTGTATGTGAGCACAATTGGTCCTTAAAATCGCTTTTGAATGACGTCAGGCATTCAGAACCATGCCTTTCCGTGTAAATCTTGAACCATGTGTTATTGTTCACTTTGGTAATATTCCAAGAACATCGTATACCTGCGTGGTAGACCAGAGGAAACTCTGGCGATTGTATCAAATAACTTTGATTTAGGTTGAGGTTTACTTGTTTCCTACAAACTGAAAAGATCATATAAATGTTAAAATTTATTGTAAATTTGCCATGTTATGATTCCATGACAATTCTTGACCTCAAATTTGCAGACAGAAATAATTGATCGAGCTTTGGCGGACTCTCTACCTGCATAGATGTATTTGGTGGTGAGAAGTGATGTATCTTGTAGCAGCTTGATGACATAGAATCCGGGATGTGCATTAGTGCTGATGTTGAGATTAGCCTCGTTTTGGCCAAGAATATAAACTGATTTGTATCCCGTCCCTACAATCTGACAAAATTGGATAACTTATAAGATTTTTTTTTTACTAAAATATAAGTTTTGCACAACTGTGTCGACTCCATTTCCTCCGATCATATATTCTAATATGCATGTGCTTCATGCACAATAAGTACAATATTATATCAGATATATATTATTGATATAATTGTTCTATTCTATCATTAGATATCCTTTTCCAGAAGCAATAAGTAACCAAGATTATTGGTAATATGATGTGCTCGAGTTTTCTTCCGTAATACCATGACTCAGTGCTTAAAAAGTCTAAATTGACACGTGGCTAGTTATACTTTAAGAACCACAGACAAAGACAGAGAAAGTCCTACCTAAAGTCTACCTCTCCACTACACGCACAATTACTGTTTCCTGCCTCAAAATTAATTGGGCAATTAATTATTTAGAAGACCTTAGAAAATGCTCAAAACTTTACGAAGACGAACTGGAAATCGAAATATTATATAAATGCAAAGATTTTTCCAACGGTCTCATATATTTCTTTGTAAAGCAAATATTCGCCACTGCAGTGAGTATGCAACCATTTTGAATACAACACTAAAACGTTGTGAAATAATTCTAACTATTTTGAATACAACACCAAAAACGTTGTGAAATATTTCTAATTTCTAATTAATGGGTTTTTTTTTAATTTCTTACCTGGCTTTCAACTGTTAAATTTGTGAGATGAGGACCCAGTATCACCGCAATATATCCGGCATAGCTTCTAATCCACATTTCTGGAGGCGTCAGTATATCTATTTTGAAGACATTTCTTAGTTCATAAAATCATACAATCTAGCATCTGTATGAAATATACGAGTAAAATTTTGAATCTTAAATTAAATGTTTAAATCATGCATATTTGTCAATGGCTCTATGATGGATCATCAACGCATTTATTATTTATAAAGAAATCAGGATTCTATATAATCAATACTTGTTTTTACCTGCCTCATGCTTTACTCCATACGAAGATGCACAGCACGATGAAAAGAAAATTAATAACAAGAACATGCTGAAAAATTAAAGCAGTATATTACGGAACCTTTGACCACTACTGTTGGTCTTCTATTGTCTTTTGTTAACATATAGTTTATCAACAGAGACATCTACAGACGAGAGCGCACCTGCTACTTCCATAAAAGATAACCGATAACAATTATCTCGTTAACCACTACCGTTAAAATTAACGAATAAATGTCACTTTATCTAAAGAATGAATAAATGAAGATTAGGATTAGTGATCAATCTCATTTCTTATATAGATAGCAAAGTTCAGAGTAAGACAAAACCGAAGAGATGGGATCAGGTGCTATGAAGGAAGAAACAGCCATTGTTGACCGGTCATGCGCGGCAAAAACTTGATACAATATAAAATGGCGAAGTAACAAAGTATCAAACGTAAACATAGTCCAAAAAACACATACAAAATCATCGAATGTCGTCTGGCGTTTCAGACTCATTAGTAGACCGTTCTTCGCATGGCGATTTTGACTACAGATTGCTCTGTTTACTTAATTGTTCAACATGTAGGGTTGATAGCGAGCATGACCGGTCTACAGGGGATGCTTAGTCCGACGAGGCACCCGACCCCGACCCGGATATGATATGATCAGTGGTTTTTGTTTGCACTTCTCTTGATTTTGTATTGCTTGTACGATTGATGAGATGGATTATTTCAATTTTTCATTCATGTATATGGACCATACACTATTTACAATGATATTTCCTGATAGTTGTATAGAATGAACCTCGTTATAAGGATATTATATGTCNCGTATATGGGCCATACACTATTTACAATAATATTTCCTGATAGTTGTATAAAATGAACCTCGTTATAAGGATATTATATGTCTATGCCTTTTGAACTGGTAAGTATGCAAACTTTGTTAAAGCGAAGTACACAAAGCGTGGCACACACTGATTAAAGCAGAATAGATGTACGCCTTCACACCTGTGTTGTGATATGCAAAATCAACTGTTAGCATGCGCTATATGTTACCGTAGGCGTTCAATTGACGGTCTCAAATTTCCTTGATGCTGCAATCCAATGAATGAAACATAATAAAACTCCATGATCAAAAACATATTACTAGAATGAAGAAAATGAATGTATGGATATAGTAAGATATGTGTGAAGCTTCTGACATCCAAGTTTGTGATTTATAGACGAATGACGGTAATTGTCAATAAAGGAAAGCCTTAATAATTATGAACAAATGATATATAGAAGTATCCCACGGTGAGATGGGAGATAATGACCATTGACAGTTCCAATAAATAGCCTGGTTCTTCATTCATTTCACGAAGAAGTTTGACAAACTCAAGAACCAGGTAAGTTAGACTTTTACATTTATTTGCATGCGTTTTGTAGTTAGGCCGCATTACTAAAATTCTTTGTTTCTCAGACAATTGATGGTAGGAAATTAGACCGAGACAACGATTTCATAATTTTGTCTCAATAATTTTTAAGGTACAAAATATTAGAGTGATCGACTACTTATTTTTTGCAAGATTTATACAGATGTATTCAAACTTCTTAAAACAATTCTTGAAATATTATCCAAATATTATTGTATAAAAACTTTTGAACTTTTCACCAGTCTCTGTGTGGACAATCTTTTTTCTGAGGTCTGCCACTGCAGCATTAATATAAGTCAGTCTCCATGCTTCAATGATTTATTTACAAAACACAGATTTTGCAAAAATTACACAGTAAAGTGCGATAAAAAATAAAAAAAAAAATGTAAAATTTCTTAGAAATAAAAAATTTGGAATATTAAACAAATAATTACTTTTTAAAATAAACATTTATGTGCTATAACGTATTTTTAAGTGATCTGCATCAAAATCAGATGTGTATTAACAGTATTCTTTGTCCATTAATAAACTTAACATTCAATCGATGATATTATTTGTCACCAGGCACTAAAACACCAGGGATGTTTTATCTGTATACCTCTTAATGTTTCATCGCAATGGGATATAACTGAACAAGAATTCGTAGAGAACAATTCAAATATCTATGGGAAAACCTTAAGATATTTAACTATTGAAAAGATAAATATCTTAACTGCTAATTAACTGTGATCCATAAATATTCATATTAATTGTGACATATCTTTCTCTTCCTAAGATGTATGGCATACCTTTAAATACATTTCACTGCGTACTTAAACAATCCGTCCGACATTGTCCTTTGATAATAATGAGAAGGAATCTGTAAGACTGTAAGGATAACGTCGAGCGCATGAGTCCAGTTTTATCTTAACTGTTCAAAAACGGATATATCTTAGAAATTTAGATTTCTGTGAAATTTCTGTGAGCTCATACATCACAATGTATTTCTTTTCATTGGTGTAGTAACGTTCTTTACGGGTCGTTTGAACACACGAACACACACACACACACATTGGGTGGCTTGCTTTCACCTTATTGGTGTAGAACGAGTGAAGAGGTAATGAATGACTTGGGATTTTAATACGCAATTTGTTGAGACTCAAATCAATGTAATTGTTCAGTGCAAACGTACGAACCAGGGTCGGCTCATGGGAAACTTGGGAATGGCGTTCCCCAAACCCAAAAAACGATTGCAGCTAGATTTTGGTTTCAGGACGGTCCGCCGATAAAACCGCTGACAGCCTATAAGGTTGTGGTTGGACCTTGCCATTTCGATTTTTTGACCTAAACACTCAGGTTTCCGACAACGGACTGAGCATTTCTGTGGTTTGTGTACAAGGTTTGCCTCCCGAAATCGTCATAAACATCAGAAAGCACTCCGCAATGTTGCTGAAAAGTATACCAAAATATAATCTTTAAAATTGCCCACAATGGCAAGATCTTGAATTCGAAGAACTTCTTGCATAAAACAACAATCTGTTGCAGAGGCCTTGCCTAACCTGACTGGTGCCTTGCACCAGAAAGGTCTGGGATAAAGAAATCTAAGAGCTACGATTGTGAAAAATATACTTACCAATACCAATTGCACAATTCAAACAAGAGAAGTTGTACCCTCACAATTTAGCAAACACATTAATGCTAATCAGATACCTAAAATCGACAAAAACCTAAATGTCTTCTTCGTCACACCTACCAAGCCTATCGGAGACGAATATGGACCGTCTGATATGTCAATAACTCCCATGTTTTACATTCTATTTACCTCTTTGTTAAATGGAATTGGGATGTGTATTGGACTCACTCATAGATATTTGTTTTTTATTGATCATATTTGTATGTCTTGGTTTATCAGTGAAAATATTACGGAAGATCTCCAGAAGTCCCGTTATGTGTTTTATTTTTATTTCCTAAAGATCTTGGTTGAAATTGACTTTTATCTCTCTACATTGCGGCTTACCTCACTATATCCTTCCTGAAAATCATCACATTCTGAATTGTCAAGTTGTTCTGAGCTTACATTAGACATGCAAAAACTTACCTCTGGCTCCACACGATCTATAATCTTCTGAAACAAAATTGCACTATTTATTAGCTTCTACAGCTTCACTAACATCCGATATGCAATCTACATTGATAACCTTTTTTTATTTATCTGCGGACCCGTTCCATTACACAAAACTCAATTATTTTCTGTTGAAAGAGATATCAACACATTCTCACCTAGCATCATATTGCGAACTCTAGATATTTAAAATCGAAATATGCCTTTTGTGTGCTTGATGCCTTTTTAAGATTCCAATGTGGTAACTCATAGGTTGACTTCAATTGCTGATTGCGATCATAGACGTACTGCCATGTAGATTTCACCGACTGATCGTTTGTAATAATTTTGTAAAGGTTATTATAGGTTTTTGAAAGAAAAATCACCAAACGTTTGAGTGGTACCACATGATAATCGAAACAATGACGGACAGTTGTTTTAACCAATCCTTCAGTCGTTCCAAAACGTTGTTTTCAGAATTTGTTTTAAGGCAGCATTAAAGCGTTGAACTATATTCTTTGCGTTATCGCCTATTGTTGATACAAAACTATTACCTTTGTTGTTGGAGAATATAAAGGCAAGGATAACGAACAGTGGACAACCTTGCAAGTCCCAAATAGAATGCAAAAACATGAGTTGGGCAAACACTGATATCTTAACACACCAGAGGTGGGATCAGGTGCCTAGCAGGAGTAAGCATATCCTGTTGAACGGTCACACCCGCCGTGTGCCTATTGTCTTGATCAGGTATATGGTGCAATCTATAGTCAAATCAGTGTGTGAAAAACGGCTTAATTAATATGACAGCATTTGACCCAATGACAAGCCATACCGGCAAGCTAAATCGTTATAACGATATCAGAATCTGCGAAATGCTGCCTTTAAACGAAGGTAATGGACCAATATTGTTTACATCTATCCTCTTGAAGGGCTATTAATGGTATTTAGTCCACAGGGACTTTGCTATTTTTCCCTTTTGATATCGTTTTCTGGTGCACGTCACAGGACTGGACAAATCGTCTGATATCTGAATCAATAAATGGCCGGTATAGGTCTGTTTTTTTCTTGCTGACAGCTATATGTCCAGATACATGTATGATCAACTCATGTGCAACTTGGTGACAGTATTTCAGTACATTGAAATAACAATTAAAAATGTCTTACCTCTTGTTCATTAGTATGACATACTCTCCAATAAAGTCCTCTTTTTGTAAACCACCTTTCTTAGCCTCTTGGGCCATCTTACGTCCTACTTTGAGAATTGTGTCCTGTTGTTTGCGCCAAAATACATGTTACATGCCTGCTAACAAGCTTCTTGCCTGATGGATTCTCATCTTTTACTAAGTTTCTAAAGACAATATTCTGTGGCTTTAAATATCACAACCGGGCCACTCGTTGACCGTAAATGTAGCATGCAGAAAGTGGCACAGGTTTCTGAGTATTGTGCATGTTGATTTTTAAGATAGTTACTTCATCACGTACCTGAGGGTACAAAGGCAAATCACGAAGAACAATTAGTGAGATGCAGTATTTTGGAGTGTATGCAGCTGCAAACCCAGTCTCTGAAACTTCTACATTTGTCATCTTATTTAATTAACGAGATGTATATTGGNCTGGAGTGTATACAGCTGCACACCCAGTCTCTGAAACTTCTACATTTGCCATCTTATTTAATTAACGAGATGTATATTGGTGGGGTATGACATATGGCTTAGTGATAATTTGTAATCGCAAACAAGGTCATTATAGCGACCGTAGAATTTTCGAAATGATGACTTAAAACTAGAATCGTTATAACCCTGCGATATCAACTTTTAGCTAGTAGTTGTCCTCGCTTTAAAAAGTCCAGATACGCATGACATGCTCTAGCGTATCTAATACTGGGAACAACTACATCATAAGGCAGGTGATAGTGGTACATTACTACATAAATAGGAAATGTGACGATTGCAAAGTTAGTCATCACGTTTATCATATGATGTGGTTGTCAGTCTGCCATTAGAGTCAATATTAAGTAAATATCCAGATGCGAAGCAGATATGTCACATTTCTGTGGTGTCCTTTATAAGAGTTCGTCGGGATATATCATATGGACATACTTATGAAAGTTCTTATTGTTAATTGATAAGACATTTCAATACATCTATATGTAAGGTTGAAGGGCACGGCAAGTTTTTTCGATTTTATCCCGTAACAGTTTTTGAACAAATTGCTTCGTATGAATATAAAAATAATTCTGCCAATAAAAAAATCATTCAAATTGGCACTATTAATAAGCGGATTTAGCATTTTTTATAACACGTACATATCTTTTCATTGTGAATACAGTAAACTTACCGCGATTTATATTTATCATAAAAATCCTCAAGTTGATTTTAGTAGTGTTAGACTGACTCTCTCTCTCTCTCTCTCTCTCTCTCTCTCTCTCTCTCTCTCTCTCTCTCTCTCTCTCTCTCTCTCTCTCTCTCTCTCTCTCTCTCTCTTCCCCTCCAAGATGACTTCTAAAGAGAGGTTGTTCTTTCACTGACAAACCTTTTTAAACTGTTCGTGCAACGTTCCACCAGCAAAGCTGATAGCTGTTTAAGAGGGCACGATAGGGTCACTCTTTTTACAACCAGAATTTTGTCATATTGACCAAGTGTGTTTCTTATTGAATAAATGATTTATTTTCCATGTCCAATCATGATCAGGGATACAACCTAAAAGGAAAGTTGGGTGAAATGGAACGAACAAGTGTTGGCAATGTGGATCCCCGAATATACCAGAGGTGGAATCAGGTGCAAAGAAAGTTAACACATCCCCTATCGACCGTTCACGCACTCGCTCTGGTGGACTGTTAGTCCCCGAGGGTCTCTACAGCCCAATTGCTATGTACTATATGTTACAAGCTTGAAATACGGATATGTATTAATTGCAATAGTAAAATTAGAAATTCATTTCAAAATTAAGGATTATTTCCCTCAGACACAGCTCTGATTTCGAAGTATTTGGCTCCAGTCTTTGGCACTACATTTTCACTTTTATAAAGTTTCATGTTTCGGATTTCCAACATTCCGGTTTTAGCATCACTGAGAGACATAATTTGTCGAAATGCGCATCTGGTGCATCAAAATTGGTAACGTATATGATTTATATAAATGAAGTAATCCGATAATCGCTAAAATATGTGTAGAAAGAACGGCGTAGCAAATTGCATGCAACTTGTCAGGTTGTATTTGACCCAATGACAGATGCATAGGCAAACGAAATCGTTATAAAGGCCATAGAATTTGCAAAATGTTGTTGAAACTCCTGTAACACCAATTTGTTTGTTAGTAACCTGCCTCATTTTAAAAACTGATCATTCGCAGGAAAAAGCTCTTGTGTATCGAATCAATTAAGAGACATATACACCGCATGCGATGATTACGAAATACTATGACATAAATATAAGATGACGATGGAGAAGCTGAAATCATCCCATTTATCATAAAATTGAGTTGTTAGTTTTACGTTCTGTATTTAAAGCTATCTTATGAAAATCTGATAAGAAATGTTGATAACTACGATGGAAGAGCCGACATTCATTATGATCGACCCACATTGGGTAGACCATAGGAAACATATACAGTTAACAGTTGTAACTCTTGTATTATATTTCATACTTCAACCTATCATCAAATCCTTAGCAAAGAAGATAATTTCTTCCATATGTGCAATAAATGCAGTAAAAAGTGGTACATATACTTTATCGATCGCAATATTTTTTCATGATATATATTATCCAATTAAAATGTTGGAACTTTCAAATTGTAACTTATTAAATCCTTGCATTTGTTTACATATGAGTTTGACAGAGAGGGAAATAATGGCTTCAACAACTAGATTAATTATGCATAACATAGTTAAGCCGTTGTTCACACACTGATTGGCCTACGGACTGTTCCGTTTACCTGATCGAGACTATGGGCTCACGGCGGGTGTGACCGGTCAACAGGGGATGCTTACTCCTCCTAGGCACCTGATCCCACCTCTGGTGTGTCCAGGGGTCCGTGATTGCCCAACTCCTATTTTTGTATTCTATTTAGGATTAACGAGATTGATCACTGTTCGTTATCTTTGCCTTTACATTCTTCAAATATTGACGTACTGTGGAATTATTTTAATTCGTGGGGGGCAATGCTCATGGATGACCAAATTTTGCTGGTTTGTGTGGACGTAATTTCATATGTAATTGATAAATAATGTGAACGGCATAATATCTATAACGATTAAAAGGAAAATGAAACATGTTCGTGGGACAAAAATTCGTGGGTAAGATCTAGAGTGACCCACGGAATCCACGAACGTTGGTCCCCCACGAACAATGATGATTCCACTGTATTCTTGAATTTGAATGTATCTATTGATTTATATCTTGTAGGTTTTCATGTTTGCAGAATGACAGCCTGCATTGCCGTTATCCTGACAATATGCATGTTCTTGTCTACAACAACGCATATTCCATTAAGCAATGACGCTAGATCCAGTATATTTAGAAGGTACAAATACAATAACTCAGATATAATTGTTTACATAACTGACATTATGCTTTTTTAATCAACCATCAGCATACCCTGCATTGCAACAACTTCAGCTTAATAATTCTGGATATAACATTTTCTCCCCTCTAAAGTTTGATGACAATCTAGAATAAAAAAGTAACGTTTTTCCGTAAGTCTAAAATATTTAATCCATTGTAACAGGCGTCTCGGTTTATAATGCGTAATCTCTCTAAACTTACTTTATATCGTATATAAGAAGTGAAAATTGCATTTATTCCTAAAATCAATTATATGAAGGTATATGCATTATGACCTTATAATGCATATTTTGTTTGCTTCACTGACGTACTTCATCCTCATAGGTGGATTTAGATGAGGCACCCACCCACCCCTTCAGTGACCAACATTATCGTTATGTATTGAATTATAGATAAATAAACCCCTAAAATTACTTTAAAAGCCCTTAAACTCAGAGCTTCGCCCCCAGGACCCCTACTTGGGCTTCATCCTAGACCCCTATAGACAACGACATATAGCAGATACCCCCCCCCCCTTTTTGAAAGGACCGGGAGCCTATTTTGAGAGTCCTTATGAGTTCAAAAATATAGAAACTGATGTTTTTCTCTTATTTCTGTCTGGTTGAGATCCATTAGCATTGCTCGACACTGCCGGAATATTGTCGGGATTAGCAAGTTTACAAATTAATCAGCCTGCCTTCTCTATTTTGTTGTTGGATCCACTTGCATAGGATATGAAACTTGTCTGGTATTTCCCAAAAAGAAGAGATCTTTTGAAATTTGACAGCTTTTCTAATATCATTATACAGATCACAATATTCAATAAAATGGTCATTTTCAATGCAAGAAATTCCCTTTTGTTTTTACACAAAATTGACATACATATAGTTTCTTGGAATATTTCTATACCTGCCAATTTCTATTTCCAAATCGTGAATGGATACTCTTAACCTGTACAATGCTAACGTGTAACAGTACTGTTGCAATTTACAATATTCGTGTTTTAAACAGCACACATTCTGAGATTCGGTCTCTCCTCTATACAGGTACAATATCTTATTTACAGACACGTTGTTGTTGCAAAGGTTTCAACAGTCACGTTTAAAGGCAGCATTTGTAAATTTTATTGGTCGTTATACAATTTAGTTTACCAGTTGACTTACCATTGATTCAATATGCTGTCTGGTGTGTTTCATAGCCATTGTTAAGCTGTTTTTCACACACTGATCGACTACGTATTGTTCCGTTTACCTGATCAAGACTATGGGCTCACGGCGGGTGTGACCGGTCAACAGGGGATGCTTACTCCTCCTAGGCACCTGATCCCACCTCTGGTGTGTCCAGGGTTCCGTGATCGCCCAACTCTTGTTTTTGTATTCTATTGGGACTTACAAGATTGATCACTGTTCGTTATCTTTGCCTTTACATAGCTAGCGGAATAGCATTTTCAATGACCTATTCATCGTTCCGTTTTGTACTGTCTATCAGTTTGAATATCACAAAATCCTGTGATCGCGCATCCTTCTCTGTAAGACTGTCGAATAGACCTAAAACTTTGCACAACGCTTCATTGCCATATTTAATATGCAGATTGTTTGAACTTGAGGATGCAATTATTTTCGCAAANGTAAAACTTTGCACAACGCTTCATTACCATATTTAATATGCAGACTGCTTGAACTTGAGGATGCAATTATTTTCGCAAAAGTCATTTTGGATGTAGGAAGGGTGGAAGATGTAAAATAGCTTGTGATATGATTTATTCTAGTGCTTCAGGTCCATTTGCAGATTTGCATTTTGTCGAGACAGGAGGATGCAATAGTTATCCTTAAAATTATAGAGGATCTAAGAGGAGTGGTGATATATATAGTTTATGATGACATTTCCTCCATATTTGTCAGTACATTAAAGGGAAGGAGAAAACGATTTAGAACACTTCCAGTTTGGGATCTGGAAAGACCTTTTTGACAATAACAGAATGCATGTATATTTTGTAAGGGATCGAAGACAAAGTATAAAATTGTAAGAAAAAATCCCCAACTGTATGGTATGTTACTTATTATGTTGGACATGAAGACCGACCCTCGATGAATGTTTTGCCGACTATTTGTACTATTTTGCAGACAGAACAGACAGGTTTCGCAATCCTGATTATGCAAGAATCAAAATTTGTTTCAATCAGTTTTTTCTATTGTTCATTAGGATAGTCCGAAACGGTTTGGGAGACTGGGACTTGATACATGGCCTCGCTCAACAACCTAACATAGGACATGGAGTGTTCAATACGTCGTCTGCGTGAGTTAAAAGTTGTTTTTAGGGGTAGGACAATTAAAGGGCGCGATTCTTGTTAAGTGTAATTGATTACAAAGTTTTCAAATACATGAAATACATTAAATCAGAAAAATGTTTACAGAAGATACATGTATATACAAGTCACCTCATCAGAAAATCCCAATCCAGATTCTGTTACTACCAGTCAATACTGTAGACAACATACATTTCAAATGTATCTCTATCAAACAAATTGTTGCAGTTAAAGTTGATATAACTTTCCGATTGTCACATGCCTTGATCTTGGTTTTATTCATTAATTCCAGTGGGAGATGAACACATTTGACTCTGCGCATACTGCCAAGTAAGTATTCAATATTTGCAATTGTTTTTGGAACTATAACATACTTGATCATGTAAAAATTGATGGTCAGATCATACCAGGTATATTTTATTCTCGCTTCGTTATAACTATCTTTTCAAAATTGAAATGCTTCAAAACATAGATTTATTTTATTTTTTTCATATTTCAGACACATCGATACCCAAGAGAAATCTTGATATATTTTGTAAAAATCTCAATAATAAAGTTATATATTTTATTCAGCAAACTGTCTTAAATTGCTGGTGTGTTAGCTAGAGGTTTACCTACAAATCGTTGATAAAAATGACCAATAGATTGTTCGGGAAGATGCAGACGAAAGGCATTAGTAAATGTATGCTAACCCTCACTGTGTAGCTCCAGAAGTAACACATTTTTAAAATATATTTTTTTCAAAATTTAGTTTACACATTTAATTTTTCGAACGATTCCCTCTCACAAAATGCATTGTGTAGCTTATCTATGACATGCGATATGAAGAGATGAATTGATGCTTTCCATGTAAAGTCCGCTCACGTATGCGCTGAATGATATAAGGAAGAATAACTCAAAGTACTCAAAATGTTGGTACATGTATGTCTTGTATATAATGTCATAATTTCATTCAGCGATGGTTTGATCAAATGAAGAATAACAATGTAAAGGCAAAGGTAACGAACAGTGATCAATCTCGTAAATCCCAAATACATATGTAGAATACAAAACCAAGAAGTGTAGAAACACGGACCCCTGGACACACTAGAGGTGGGAGCAGGTGCCTAGGAGGAGTAAGCATCACCTATTGACCAATAACACCCGTCGTGAGCCCAGTGTCTTGATCAGGTAAACGGAGCAATCCGTAGTCATATCAGTGTATGAAAAACGGCTTAACAATTGAGTTGCATAGGGATTTTCTCTTGTCTAACCGTAAAACGAGTTAGTGTATGTTGAAATGAAGAAGAAGGGTTAAAACATTAAATTTGTAGATGAGGAACAAGGACTCGGGCATTTGTAAATGGAATCCAAGGGTTAAACATGTCAGTCTAGTAGGAGTTCAGGTAAAAGTATTATCTAAGGTGGGGGAACACAGGATATAGTGCTCAATACAAAATGGCGAAATTAACATCGTGTCAAACGTAATCATAATCCAAAAAACTTTACAAAATCGAGTGTAGGGCAACACACGGCTCACGACAAAGCGAAGGTAGAGATCAGGTGCCATGGATGAGTAAGCATCTTCCTTTGACCGATCACACCCGCCGTGAGCCTCTTAGTCGAAATAGTAAATGGGATTACCGTAGTCAAATCTAGTAGGAAAATTACAGTCTAACAAAGGGCATGAAACAAATTAGTCACATATGACTTAGTGATAATTGTTAAATCAATCGATTGATTTATTGATTATTTATTGTTTTACGTCCCACCGAGAATATTTCACTCATATGGAGCGTCACAAAGCCGGTGAAGGGCTACAAAATTTAGGGCTATGCTCGGCACTCAGGACCTTTGAGCAGGGGGGGATCTTTATCGTGCCACACCTGCTGTGACACGGGACCTCGTTTTTGGTCTCTTGCGAATGACCGTCCCATTCAGTCGCCTCTTACGACACGCAAGGGGATGCTGAGGACCTATTCTAACCGGCTCCCACGGGTTTTACCAAATAATCAAGGTTATATGTCGTATGATTTAAAACGTAATATAGACATCGTAATGTCGACTGCATAAAATATGTTAACTAACATATTAACAATTCTACAGTACACAGAATAACAACGCCCTGTTACATTAACACTGTGGACACTATATTTTCGATTATGTGAATGTTGATGTCATATCTTGAAAGTGCGGACGATGTCAAAACGATATGGCATCGATATTGTAGATATCAGCATATCGAAAATATTAAATTGATACTCAACTGGATACGAATGAACTTCATTATTTCCTTGACCTTTAAAATGTTATTTCAACATACTACCCTTGGTATAGATAACCATTGCAATTTCTCTAACTATATAGACAGTATATACAGATTGAAGGTACTACTGGATAGTCTCTTAACCCCTCCATCTTTTATTATGGCAACGATTTGCAAAACAACCGATGCGTCGTAAAAATTGTGCTCATGGTGTCAAATTGCATACACCATGGTATGGTAGGGATATTTACACGTGTACCGAGGAAGTTTGATATGAGTTTCCAAATATAATCAAATCAGACGTCATTATCTCTACAGCAAATCCACGAATCCTTGTTGTTAGTGTGAAAACTCAAGTACTCTTTGGGAAAATCTTGAATTTATATGGAGTAATAGGTAACGTACATGTGACTACTGAACACAATGAAAATAGTTTACAATTATTATTGTATTGATTATCTGATTTATTTAACTCACAAATTCAACTTTCGTTTTAAGTTTCCCCAAATCATGAATTCAAAATTAAATGATTCAACATGCTTCATATCCATTAGTCGTTACCTAAGAATAACTAGGTAAGAATTACGACCCACAGCGAATATCACTTCACCAATAGTAATATTAGTAATATCTTATGAAATAAATTTCACAAAATAGTAATTATTTGGTAATTTCTAACTCATTTCAAGTTTTATACATGTCTTATATATTTCATCAATTGCAATTATTGT
>CAJDSM010020165.1:0-15800 GCA_903981925.1 Ostrea lurida
GCTAGGTAATCACTTAAAATAAAATTAAAGGGTAATCTATTCACTCTCTGTCTTATTTGGTACTTCAAAATTAATGTTACGTTATATCATTTTTAAATAATTTTTTATATATATCTTTTACTGGAACCCTTTAAAAGAAAAGAAAAACAAAACCAAAAAACAACCCGATAAAATGAAAGCAATAAAATAGAATCTTTAAGCCTACGATTCTTTTGATTCACGAAATTATACATTATAATTTAAGGAAAATCATTGGATCCTTCTGTCTTGGTAATATGCATATCTATAGATGGCAATTTGAAGTAGCCAATTCGTTACGATTTCATAGTAATATACTTGATTCTGATTGGTTGAGAACCTGTTGTAAGAATAGAGCTGCACCGATGAATGTGATAAACACGCGCCCCACAGTGTGTGAGAACGTAACAACGTCCACATTGCTTGACAACGGTTGATTTTCCAAAAAATGTGACTGCGCTAATTTTAGCGCGTAACGGTTCACCTTCTAGTGTGCATAAGCGGGAGCCGGTAAAACGGATGTTTGCAATTGTTAAATCAGCATTAATGGTCGCAAATCACAATGAGAAGCTAGGTATTCCTATTCTGCAATTTTTCTTGATGCTTACATCTTACTTACGCAAGAGTTTGCAATGTTTAGCTCTTGACGTTATGTTTTTAGCGTTCACAGTATTATGACGTCAAATCGAAAGCTTTTCATTTCGTTCGCCTGATGCGCATTTACTCAGTTAATTAGTCCAATTTGATCAAAAACAGTTGCCATTAGAATTTGCAATTCATGACATTCAGTTAATATAATAGTAAATAATGCCTGCAAGAGAGGGCTAAGAGGAAGATAGTCACCCTTGAAGAACCATTGTTGGACCTCGGCTAACGCCTCGGTCAACCAATTGGTTTTTGGGGTGGACAATTTCCACTGTAACCCCCTTTTGCAGTCATTATTTATATAATGTTTTACAATGTAAGCCTATTCAATAAAAGCCATATAAGAGGGGAAGCATTTAAAAGATTTTGTGACAGACAGACTGAAAGTATAAAAACAATATGCTCCCCGGAAGAGGGAAGAAATAAATATCTCATATTTGCAATTACTCTTCAAATGGGTGCTCCTCAATTCTTGTTTAAATGATTTTTTATTCGCCAGCCCGAATGACTGTACTTGAGAACAAGAGCAAATTTTCAATACCGTGAATGGAAAAGTAATTATGGCCATTGTTGACTGATTTTTTTTTATTTTTTTTTTTTGATTTTTAAGCTATATTATCTGGAACTATGTACAATATACATGTACAAGCATGTAAAAGAAAACCCCCTGTCATGTCTTTTCAGCATAATGTGGGAAAATCAGTAGTTTAAAAACATGAGTTTTAGTCTAGTGATGCTCTGATTGATGTCATAATGTAGCATTGGTGCCAAAAAAGAAAAATAAACTAGATATATTTTTAAAACATAATTTAAAAATAAATCCTCTTCCATTAGTACTTTTCAGTACTTTGATTGATCATAGGTTTAGGGTGGCTTTCTCTTACGTTAAATGATAATAAGGCAAATTAATTCAGTTAAGAACAAGTTGCAATTATAGAAACACTGTAAGGACTTTTGTATCCTACTTTCGTTTCTATTATATCCCAATATTTTACTTGCAAGTCTTCCCCTCCAACACTATACAACGACGTTTTCGAACGACTTTCTCAAGAAGCCAGCTGTGTGAACTAAACGGCGCTTTTCTGCAAACACGTTACCCGGATGTATTCCAGAGAGAAATGCTTGCTATGAAACTTTCTTTGACGGAATCCCGTGTACAGGTAAAGTTGTCTTCTTTTTGTTTCCCATTCGAAGATTTTTAACTTGAGGGAGGATTTCACTTCACACTTACGTAGGTAGTATCATAATGTCATGATTAAATCAAGGCCGGCTAAATTTTGAATATTATTTTGTACTTTTAGCCACAGGCGCTTGTTTCATAAACTTTGCAAAGTATACTATATAATAACACGTGTTATTATATAGTATACTTTGCAAAGTTTATGAAACAAGCGCCTGTGCTTTTAGCGTGTATCCTTATCAATTCTTAAAATGCGGCGGTTTAGATCCCTCAGATAACTTGCTGTCCGAGGATTCTAAGTTACAGTTCAATATATACATATAGATGTAGAGCACAGGCGCTTGTTTCATAAACTTTTGGCAAATAACTATATAATAACACAAAGGTCTCCATCTTTTTTGGATCAAAATGTAGGTCACCGTTTGTAAGAACGCTATATTTCTTTTGTTCTCCATTTTATCGCCCAACACAAACATACAATGTTTACCGGAAACCCCCTTCTTGTACCTCCCTATAGACTCCCTTACCTCACCCCCTCTGTACTATTGCACATTGCCCTCAAACTGAAAGCTTTCGTTGCCCAAATAAAATCCGCTGTCTAAAACTGCTGCATAACTTCCGGTTTTGCCGATTGTCTCGGCGGTACGCGATAGTTCCCACGGTTTAACACGCGCTTCTCATGGCATATGGCTATTTATCCAACACTCTTTAGTCAACTGAAAACCAAAAAAGTTAGCGGTTACGCGCACTCCATTGTGTTAACTTTTTTGGTTTCAGTGGACTAAAGAGTTTGATAATACCAATAGCCAGATGAAGAATGCGCGTGTTAAAACCGTATGTGACTATCGGCGTACCGCCGAAGGACAATCGGCCAAAACCGGAAGTTATGCAGCAGGTTAGACAGCGGATTTTATGTTGGGCAACGAAGCTTCAGTTTGAGGGTCAATGTCATAGTACAGAGGGGTGAGGTAAGGGAGTCTATAGGAGGTACCAAGAAGGGGTTTCCGTAAACTTGTATGTGTTTTGGTTGGCGATAAAATGGTAGAGAACAAAGAAATATAGCGTTCTTACAACGGTGACCTGTACATTTGATCCCAAAAAAAATGGAGACCTGGTTGTTATTATATAGTATACTTTGAAAGTTTATGAAACAAGCGCCTTGTGATGTAGAGCTGAATAGAATGTGTCGATATTCGCGAATGAATAGTAAATAACGAATATTTCGAATGCGATATTAGTATTCGAATATTCGGTCACATTTCTAATACCCGTATGAAATGCTGTGAAACAGAACTCGGTACAAGCACTAACGTTTACAATATACTTTTTCTAATCCTCCAGTATCAAAACTATTAACAAGGTATAACTCGCCACAATCTTTGTTTTCTTTCTTACCAAGCACATCACTTGCAATGTTATTTATTAGAATAAAGACCCCGACAGTCTAGCAGCAACTTTGTTTTTTTTTATTTTAATTTTTTTTTGGGGGGGTGTTGATTTATTAAACAATTCACGTCCAGAAAACTGGACCCGATTTCTGAGTTGATTCTAGCATACAACATGGCCTATACCCAGCTGGGAGCGGAGAATTCGAAAGTCTTTGCTATGTAATAGCTAAACTGCTCAGTGCTTCAATTTATTTTCCATTTTCTTAATTTTTTGCTTGGAAATAATTCTATATTTTATTCTAAAACACAACTGACCATTTGAATTGTTCAATAACTATTCGTATTTTAGTTACTTAAAACATACCAAACAACAGTCCTTTGCATCGTTCGTGCGTGATTTATAGAATTACAGGAACCTAACATATTTTATGAAGAATATACATGTACTTACATTTATATGATGTTTGACGAATATTCGAATATCGAATAGAAAGTAGTCCCGGAATATTCGAATATCGATTTTTGGTATTCGTTTCAGCTCTATATAATAGATGATTGGTGTAACGTATTTACAATTTCAGTCTGATTCAAATCAAACCTCTCACTTCGCTCATTATACGGATAGTCACTCGTGGGAGGTCTGACGAAACTTCATAAGGGGTCACATGTGAGTGACTTTTCAGTCTACCAATCAGCGAATAGGTATGACAATCGGCGGTTCAGATTTCTTGTTAGTCTGAGTTTTCGTCTGACTTCCCACGAGCGACTATCCGTATAATGAGCGAAGTTAGAGGTTTGATAATTAATCAGACTGTTACAATTTATAAATCAATTAGGTACAAATTCTTGGCTTTTGACTTTTCTGGCGTGCTTATGTTTGGCTCCCGGCTCAATACGGCTTTTGGCTCAATTCAGCTCTGGCAGCTTGGCTCACTTTGGCTCCCCGGCTCTTACAGCGCGGCTCAAATCTGCTCTGTTGAGTTCCAGCTCCCAGAGCTTGAATTAATTAAAATAGGAAAGGCTTGTTCAGTCACGTCTGATTTTAATTAATTGAAATAAACAATATGGATTACCTTTTTGCTCTCTGTCGACAAACTGTTCACATTGAAGTCATTTGTTACAGTGATCATGGATTGATTGATTGAGACTTAATAAATACCGGCTTGGAGGTTATAAAACTTTTTTGAGCACGTTTTCATAGTCAGACTCCGTGCTCCTAATCGATACAAAACTTTTATAAAACATTCTCATAATAAAAAGCAGTGCATCCTCGAGATTTTTCGAGTATGCTTTAGAACTTGCTCAGAATTATACACAATAAAAACATGACTGCGCATAGATAAATATATCTGCACATATTATGAGTATGAATACTGTAACAGTTTTATAATTTATCCTCTATGTCAGAGCTTCAAATTATTGGAATATAATGTTATTATTATATAATTATATTCCGGATTCTTCAAAGAATTGATGCATTTAGTAATTTGAGTAATATGATTAGACTTTCTTTGAAGGTCTGGTTCCAAAATAGGAGGGCAAAATGGAGAAAGGAATTGAAATTAAGGAGTGTTCCAGACAATTGCAGAGGTACAGTGGAATTCGATCTAGTTTGCATAATGGATCTAACATGTCACGTTTCTAGTGCCTATATCACTGCATGTGTGTTCATGCTATTTTTTTTTTTTTTTACAGACAATTCAGATTCAACGGCATTTAAGCAAACATTTGCCAACAAATTTCTTGACTCTTCAGAAAAGGTCTGCGATCTGCAAACGTCTTCAGATTCAAATTTTCCCAGCATGCCGTATCACGTGATGTCATCTTTATATCCCTGCTCCGTGCCTACGGAATTTGAAAACCGATATGGAACATCCACGCTACCGTCCGTGAATGAGGAGCGAAAATTTACAGTCTTAGATTAAATTTCATGACATTTACGAGGGATGTTCCAAAAATAATGACACTTGGCTGTTTGTCACCCACATTTATCAATCTTTGATCCTTTTATGCGTGTCTGCCCTTCAAAGTGCTCATCTTTGGCATGGATACACCTTTTTAGACGATCAATCCAGTTCTGGAAACATTTTTCATACTCCTTAATAGGGAAAGCCATCTTATACTGATAAATTGCAGACCCAAGGGCATTTCGTGATTTGTATGATCTTTTTCCAGACAAACAGACCTATGAGACATTTGACCATTCCCATAGATATCACGGACCTCACGATGAATACCTACGGGTTTAATGCCAAGTAAGGACCTACCTTTTATACAGGCTTTGTTTGCTCTTTTCAAGTCAATTTGAGTATAGTGTAATGGATACGCTACAGAGCAATGTACACTGTAGCTAAAGTCAGTGAAATTGTGAACATTAAAAGTTTTTTCTGCTACAGTTCAGTGATCAATACAAAAAGGCGAAGTTAACAAATTGTGTCAAAACTATCATTAATCAAAAAAACATATACAAAATCGAGTGTAGAGCAACACGGACCTCGACAAAAGCGAAGGTAGGATCAAGTGCCATGGAGATAAGCATCCTCTGCCTGACCGGTCACACCCGCCGCGAGCCCTTAGTCGAAATAAAGTAAACGGGATTTACCCGTAGTTTAAATCTAGTAGGAAAATGATAGTCTAACAAAGGGTATGAAAACAAATCAGTCAACAATGATTTAGTGATAAGTCGTAATCGCAAAACAACGGCATATAGCGACCGTAGAATTTGCGAAATGATGACTTTAAACGAGATTCGTTATAACCCTGTAGCATCAACTTGCGTGTCGAATCAATTGGGAGATATACACACCATATGCAGGTGATAGTGGTATATTACTACATAGAAAAGGAAAGTTGACGATTGCAAAGTCAAAGTCATCACGCTTATCATATAATGTAGTTGTCAGTCTGCCATTAGAGTCAATGTTAAGAAAAATATCCAAATATGAAGCAGATATGTCAGATTCTGTGGTGTCCTTTATATTGAGTTCTTCGGGATATATCAAATGGACATAATTGTGAAAATTATGATTGTTAATGTCAATGTGGTTTCAGCAAGATATTTACACGATTTGCACGCGAAGAAG
Organism: Ostrea lurida; assembly: GCA_903981925.1. Lineage (NCBI taxonomy): Eukaryota > Metazoa > Mollusca > Bivalvia > Ostreida > Ostreidae > Ostrea > Ostrea lurida. The sequence continues at coordinate 6,315 of CAJDSM010020165.1, forward strand.
GTGAAATGACATTGTTTTTCGAACACTCCTCGTACATATGATATGAATTTTGTGAAGTTTGCTTTTATTGAATAGAAAAGAAAATGTGCACGTTCTCCGTTTTTGAAACATGTTTTATTGCAAGTCCCACATAGGAAACGGGTCAAAGATTGTATTAAATCACGAGACAATAGATTAGGTATAGGTAGTTTTAAGTTGTCAGAACTTGCAACTAATTATTTTATTGATACGTAGTTTAATAACAACACTTGATGAAATGGGGAAATTTAACATTTGCATTATCATGTAATATTTTGAAGATGGCTTCCTGTTCTTACTGTACTTTCTTCCCTTGATAATATTTGATGCTTACAGATGTACCTCTTCATAACACTTATTTCCCGTTCCGTTCCGAGTTAAAGCAACACCCTGAATTTAGACCTTTGCCTAGCGATAAAAACCGTAATGTGTTCAGCGAGGGCTCCTTAACGCGTGCCTACGCCTGTCGTCACGCAGACATCTGCTTGAAAGACTTGAGATTCTCACTTGTACGTTCAGAGCGGTTTGGCAATCACTATTATGTACTATTATGTACATATGTACCTACATATGGTGTATAATGTAACTATACGTCTTAGGTTTGACCGCGGTCATGGCACGAGCGGGGCTCAAATTCACAAACTGGTACAAGCGAGTGTCATTAAATATCCATGTACATGTAGGTGTATGTAAATGCTATCGGTAAGTTCCCCCTTCTTCAAAATGATACCAAGATATTCAAAATATGTTTCATTGATTTAATTCGTGAATGAAACATCATAAAATCTGAAATCAATACGAGACGTGCCTTACACATTCTCAAATACAATTTTTCATCCTTTATTTTTCCTGAAAAAAGAACCTTGGAATTTTTGGTCTGATGGGACGAGCTACATCAAAATGAGCGAGGTGATTACAAATCATTTTCATTCATAAAATAAGTCATAATTGATCAAATATTTCAGAACTGCTAGTAAACATATTTGTTTAATTGAAAATTCGGAGCGGGGGACCGACGATTCATGTTTTCAAAGTTCAATATCGAAAAGTCAATAAACTCTCCAGACAGCAGCTGTGAATGCGTGGTAGTCATTAGTATCTCAGAGTAAACAATTTATACAACATTCGTCAATAAAATGATATAAGACGAGTTCACTGGAAGTTTATCTTGATAAACGGAAGAAGAGGCCCCCCAGGACTTATCGCTCACAGTTAACAGTATCACTAGCTCAAAAGGTTGTGAAATGTAGGGGAAAAAATCGTTCGGTATATTTTAAAAATATTCTTTCTAATATTCAGCAATAGTATAAAACAAGATGATGTGTGTTCCCAAAACTCCCGAGTTTTTCGTGAGTATAGGCACTTCATATACTGACGAAAGACTACCGGTACATAATGTGTAATGAATGTAATCTCGACATGCTAGGACTAATTCGGGCCAGTCCTACAATCCTACAATCCAAACCGTGGAGAATGTGTACAATATTGGTACAATTCTGCTTTCCTCAATATGCATTTTAATTAGTTTCTATACCGTATCACCAAACTTAAAGAATCACTATGACAATTTTGGACACACTCTGGAACCAAAATCCTGGGGTCATAAAATATACAGTTTTGGCAAAGGGCTGTCTGCTCACTCTAAATATCTATTTAAGTTCAATTTAGTATCTATAATATTTCAGACGTGGTTTACACATATACACTATATATATATACTAAGTTTGGGCCCATCTGGAATCAGAACCGTGGGGGTCCGGGTTAGAATAGGTCCCCAGTATCCCCTGAAACGACTGAATGGGGCGGTCATTCGGATGAGACAGGAAAAACCTAGGTCCCGCGTCACAGCACGATAAAGATCCCACCCTGCTCAAAGGCTCTGAGTGCCGAGCATAGCTATGCCTTAATTTTGCAGCCCTTCACCGGTAATAGTGACGTCACCATATGAGTGAAATATTCTCCAATGGGACGTAAAACAATAGATAATCAATCAATAATAATGAAATCAGAACCTCAACCTCGAAAATTTACAAATTTTGGTAGAGGCTTCCATGTTCTACACCACTATGCATTTACATGTAGTTTTCTGCATATGTGCAATTGTGTAGAATTTGTTTTGAATAATGGTTAATGTTAGACAGGTTATACTTTGCCCCTGAGGCCATAGGGGTGTAGGAGCCTTGACATTTACAACTTATGTCCAATTTGTCTCAAAGATTCTTCATACCAAATTTGAAAAAAAAAATTAGAATGATAATTATGAAGGAGAAGTTAAAAATGTTCAGTTGCAACACACGTAACCAATGACTACTTTGTCCCCATCCTGATACCAAACCCCCTATCCTTGGAATCGTGAAATTTACAATTTTAGTAAAAGGCTACCTGTAAATTGCATCATCGCAAGCCAAGTGTCCGATTCGCTTACTCTCATCTCCCCCTTGGCAGATTTAGTCGCGACTGAATTGCCATCTAACGGACAATGCGAGTTATCGCTCTTGACGGAAACACTCGAGTGAACAATTGTATGTTTTTTTTTATTTAGGTGTACATACTTAATGCGTGCTTATATCACCGTTATGTTTCAGGCGTAAATCGCGTATTAAAACTTGCCTTTCTGATCTTAACGATTCTACTTTGGTTTCAATCTTTCCGAGTTTGTTCAGTTAATTCTAGCACATTCCACAGATATACTGCCCTCTGTCATCATTCGGGTGCGGCACGTAAACGATAATCTCTAGTAACTGGTCAAAAACTCCGAATCTTTCTCCAAAAGTTGTACATCTTTGTTTTTTGGGCAAAATACAGTGGCAAAGCCGACAACAAGGACCAGACTTCACTCAAACCGAACAGGTATGAATGGCACAATTTGATTGGATGCCTTGGGAAGTCAAAGCGTGTAATTTAGAAGGCTTAGAAACTCGACTAAATCTGCCAAGGGGGAGATGAGAGTAAGCGAATCGGACACTAGGCTTGCGAAGATGGTAAATTCGTGAAGATAACAAACAATGATACATGTACCAAACCCCTATCCTGGCACGTTAAAGAACCCTCAGTGCTACGACCCTGAGGGCTATGCATGGGTCTAAATTTGTGGTACTTCACCTACAACAGTACTAGTGACGTCTCAATAAGAGTGAAAAATCAACGATGGGACGTAGGACCACCCACTAGCAACAATGGAGAGGACTTGCACATAAACACTACATACCAGGTGTGACACTGCTCTAATTTCAGAACCTCAGCGCCGGGGATCACGAAATTTACAATGTTTTGGTAAAGGTCTTCCTGCTGTACAGCACTATGCATACCGGATGTGCAGTTGTAGAGAATACTTAAAATTGGTCAATATTTGGCAGTTTTTGTCCAGTCCCCAATTACCCAGGGATGCAGGAGTCCTGAAATTCACAATATATGACCCTTTATCCCGAAAATTTGTCAAAATTTGAAACGTTTTTGTACAACACAATATTTAAAGCCAAAAGGTGAGAGGGAATTTGGAGACTGTTTGATTATTATTTTAGTGCAATTTATTGTGTAATAATAATAATAATAATAATGACCTTTATTTAAACAGGATTGCACAATTAGTTTATACAAACTATCTTACATTGTGGTCCTGTCTTTAACATATATACATGTACATATCATAAACAATACGTGTTTGCAAAACATATGTCTGACTGAAGGAAGTAGGCTCCTGAGCTTTTGAGCACAACTGCGCAGGATGCTATATCTAAGTATTTACTGGTTCAATACTAATCCCATTGGTGTGAATATATTACCCATCTATTACTGAACCTTATTCAGTTGATAAATTTTGTGTCAATTCAAATTTTGAAAGGGTTTGGTAGGGACTATATTTTGTTGCGGAGGGATTGATTAATCGAAAAGTTCAAAATCTGCATGATTTTACTGTTTCTATTTCATCCAATAAACTTCTATTTTTATACCCTTAAAGGTATATTTCAGTTTTAAAATTTATGATACAAATACCCGAGACTTGGAACTAGGTAAAACAATGTAATTTATTAATTTGGTTGATGTATTTTCCCAAACAGAACACCGATTCTTAAAAAAGTCGAAATTAATTTACATGAAAATATGTGTAAAAATTCAATATTTTGGCCAATAATTTAAAAAAATCGACCCTTACCCCCCACTTTTTTAACTTCCATTTGGTATTTTAAGACAAGACTTTGAAAATTACGAGAAATTAAAAAAATTGACATTAGTCCCAATATGTCTTTTTAAACTTTGAAATTCGATAATATGAGTTTTTCCGAACATAAAGTGCAAAAAGGTCATTATTTATTTCCATTATATTATTAAACTTTTTTTATATCTGTACTGTAAGAAGACATGATTATGTGTCTATTCTATTTAATGATTGATTTGTATTGTTTATGGTTAAGTTTTAAGTGCAAAAAGGTCATGTTTAAAACACTGTAGCTCAACAACAAGCATTCCAACCCCAGTTTTTCTTTTTAATTTTCCAATTCTCCTTCAATGTAGAAATCAAAAATACACTTCCTAAAATTGACATTACTCTAAACCTCAGGAGCGAACCCCCTTATTATAAAGTATCAAAATTTTTCAATTGTTAACGCACGACGGAAACGTAGAGTCGCTGATCGATTGCAGTAGGTCACCTAAGTACCTCAGGTGACCGAAAAAATCATTTCAAATATTCAGCCAAGGTCATATACCACTTCTGCAGGTCTGCTTCTCTTATTCTTACTTTAAAACTATAAACATGCTTGTTTATTGACATGCGGAAATTCTAATCTAATACCCCATATTTCTGATAAATGTCAAAGCGATAAAATACGTCATCAAGGTTATTGTGCATTTATAAAACATGCCATTCACCGGTGTAAAATCATATCTACATGGTTTACATCACAACGGACTCTCTTAATCACTAAACGACTCGTCAACATGTTGATCTGGAGACGTAAATCCTATTTATTTCATTGTGTGTCTTTAGTATTGTGTTTGGAGCGAATGCTCGTCGTGGCTGGGGAAGACTTTTTGGGAAAAAGTATTGTTGATAATAAGAGTGATCACGTACACGTGGGCAATGAATTAAATACAGACCCAGGTTTTGATCTTTTCTTTGCTTCGAACGACCAGGAAATGGAGAATGTTCCAATCTACTTCACTGACCCTTTACCATCTTGGTTAAAAGGTACATTGGTAAGTAATGTTTTTGTGTTCTTGTTCATATATAGCGCCCAGTGATATAACAATTGACCATACTTTTGGGGAGACAAAGACATCATTCTATTGATCAATCTTCTATGAGGCATAAAGATCAAATTCATGCTAAGATTTAAACTTAAGATGACGGGTAACCCCGTTTACTTTGTTTCGACTACAGGCTCACGGCGGGTGTGACCGGGTAGCAGAGGATGCTTACTCCTCCATGGCACCTGATCCTGCCTTCGCTTTCGTCGAAGGTCCGTGTTGCCCTACACTCGATTTTGTATGTGTTTTTTGGACTATGATTACGTTTGATACCTTGTTATTTCGCCATTTTATATGCTACATACAATACAGAACTGACAATTTCAATACGCACATTGACATCGTGATATTACTGTTTGTTTCGACAACATGCGCATCTGGTGCATCAAAATAACCCCTGGGTCGAGGCCTCTGCTGGTGGACTAATCCCCGAGGGTCTCGATAGCCCAGAAGCTGTATACCTTGTTACTAGCTCGAAAATACGGATATATATTTAATTGCAGTGGTAAAATTAGAAATTTATTTCAAAATTAAAGATTATCTCCCTCAACCATAGCTCTGATCCTTCGGACGTATTATTTGGCTCTGGGCAGTCTTTGGCACTATATTGTTCAGCTCATCAAATCTTTAACTACATGTTTTGAATTTCCAACATTACAGTATGAGCATCACTGAAGAGACATAATTTGCTGAAATGCGCATCTGGTGCATCAAAATTGGTACCACATAAAATTGACTTTAGACTCAGTTTTACTGTTACTCGTTCATGCTGAAAGTTTGTATTGCTTGTAGCATACAATTTTACATCCTCATCGCCTGCATGCAAGCGTTTATTCATAGAGACCCACTACAAGCGAGATTTTAAAAATCGAATGGGTTGTCTGAACAACAGTAAAAGTACACTTGTACGGGCTATATAGCTGGCCAAAGTGACGTCACACTACCTTGGACGGACAGTTTGGCAATGTGACATACCTCCAATGGGCTGAATTAATGGTCGATAAAATTGTGCATTGCATTCTGACGTCTTCATAACTTTTCATATAATTATGTTTCTCAAATTCAGTGGCGGATTTAGTTTTGGTGGCCAAACTTAATTATCATGCATAGATAATATATAGGCTAAAGTTAACCTCTAAAGTAACTTTAAAAGCACTAAATCCGAGAGATCCCGGGGGCTTCGCTCCCTGGGCCCCCTTTGACTTCATCCAGGCCTTCATTTTCAACGAACCGCCCCCCCCCCCCCTTTTTCGACAAATCCTGGACCCGCCACTGAATACCTGCATGTATCATTTTTATTTGTTTATTGATATTCGAAATATTGTATTGATAACTAATCCATATCTAATGCAGATTCGGAACGGATTAGGGAAGTACGAGATCGGTGGCCGGCGCTTCACGCATACATTTGATGCCTTTGCCAAACTCAGCAGTTGGAAATTTCCCGGCAATGGCAGTACTTTCTTTTCCACAAAATTCATCCAAAGTGAATTTTACACAGAATCCATAAGGCGCAAGGATATTGCTCCCTATCTCTTGTTCGAATCCGTGGACCCACCATTCAATATGATACAAAGGTTAGAAGCACTGGTGCGTGGTATTGACAATATGAATGTGAATATTTATAAATTTGGAAACGGTGATGTGGTTGCCTTGAATGATTTCTGGAAAGTTTATAAAATAGAACCTAGTTCGTTGCAGACTCTTACTTCTGTGTCAGCCCCTGTCAAAATACAGAAAAGCCTATCCACATTTTCGTTTCTAAATTTCCTCTCCTCTGCGCATCCGCTACCGGAAATGGGGACTTCTAATCATTTGACTTTCCTGTCGAGTGTAAATATCATTCCGGGTTTGAAAAGCAAAATATCACTCGTCAGAATCCAGTCGTCTGAAGAGAGGGAAATCATTACGTCATGGGAGGTAGACCGCATTCCCTATATGCATTCATTTGCTGCTACGGAAAATTATGTCATATTTTTCGCATGTCCATATTATATCAATGTAGAAAAGATGATTCAATATGCCATCCCAGAGAAAGCTTTAGATTGGGAACCCGACACACCAACAACGTTATATGTGGTGCACATTAAATCTGGAGAAGTATACACTCTACAAACTGAAAATGTCTTCATGATGCATCAGATTAATGCTTTCGAGGAGGACAGTTCCAATATCATCGTCGATATTTCAGCATATCGAAATCCGGACTTTGTAAAGAATTTAGAAGTAAAGAATTTATTAGACCCGGTAAAACGGAACCAGTTTGACACAAGAGCATCTGTAAGGCGATATTTCATCGACATTAACTCGTTATCGGTGGAATGGAAAACATTCGAGGACTCCCGAGGTGCACCATGTGCATCTGCCCTGGATCTTCCGTCAATAAATGAGAATTTTCGGTATCGATCGTATTGCTTTGCCTATGGCGTGGCTTTGAAATGTAACAACAGATCTCTGAGTGATATAGCTCTAGTTAAGAAAGATCTATGCGGGCGTGGTGGAGATAAAATGTGGAAAATAGCCAATCATTATGTTGTGGAGGCGTGGTTTATCCCGACCCCTGGCGGACAAGATGAGGATGATGGCTATCTTGTGCTTCCGGTGTTGAACGGAGAGAAAAGGCACAGCTATCTGGCTTTTCTGAATGCCCGAACAATGGAGATGGTCAGTTCAGCAGAGCTTCCTACCATTGTGCCATTCAATCTTCACGGACGTTTCTTCCACGATTTGATATGATATATTCAGTCACGTGAAAATATTTTTCATATAGCAGTAATCACTTTTCCATTTGGTATTATGTTGATTGTTAACATGTAGCTTTCCTTTTATGAAAAAAAATACTGTATGTATTATATACTTTGTAAAGTTGTCATTAAAAATATTTTGTACGTTTTTATACGTTTTGTACGTTTTTATAACTATAAATAAATGCTATAACATTTCTATGCATTTAGTGAGTTTATTTTCATCGTCCGGACCGGTCGCGGTGGCTCAGTGGTAGAGCTCTAGCCTCGTGATCGGGAGGTCGTGCGTTCGAGCCCCGTGCTCGGCACTCGGCCGCGTCAAACCTAAGACGTGAAAATAGGTAGTGATTGCTCCTTCGCCAAGAGCTCGGCATTTAGAAGTGAGAATCACGGGTCTTTCGGATATGACCTTAAAAACGGAGGCCCCGTGTCCCAGCATGTGTGGCACGCTAAAGAACCCTCACTGCTAAAAGCCATGAGTGCTAAGCATAGGTCTAAATTTACAGCCCTTCACCGGCAATGGTCACGTCTCAATATGAGTGAAGTATTCTCAACGGGAAGAAAAAACAAATAATCAATCATCAATCATCGTCCGGATTCTAATGTTTTCGTGGTTAACTCACATCTTCCATCTTCTTCTTGAATTAAACTTAGGGCAAGTCATCGTACGGCTAAGAGAATTTAGGTTTGTACAAATGAAGGGACAAGTCCCGTTGATAGTGGAGATAATTAAGAAAAGGCAAAAATAGGGTTGGGTCGTTTAAAAATCTTAAGAACCACTGGACTAGAAATGTAGAAAAAATGAAAACCGTCCTGACATAGAGAAGATTCACGTTTGTTCAAATCGGAGTGAGTTCACAATAGGCAACCAAATGTTTAAATGTGAAAAATATTCTTCTCTAAAAATAGAAGGATCATGATTAAATTGATTCTGCCTTCGCTTTTGTCAAAGGTCCGTGTTGCCCTACACTCGATTTTGTATATATGTTTTTTGGGACTATGATTTCGTTTAACACATTGTTTACTTCGCCATTTTATATATCAATATGCAAGTATCACCGATAGTTCAGACTCAATGACCTTGTTTGCGATTACAAAGTATCACTAAGTCATATGATGACTGACTTGTTTCATACCCTTTGTTAGACTGTCATTTTCCTACTAGATTTGACTACCGGTAATCCCGTTTACTTTATTTCGACTAAGGGCTCACAGCGGGTGTGACCGGTCAGCAGAGGATGCTTACTCCTCCATGGCACCTGATCCTACCTTCGCTTTGTCGGAGGTCCATGTTGCCCAACACTCGATTTTGTATATGTTTTTTGGATTATGATTACGTTTAACACGATGTTACCTTCGCCTATTTGTATTCACGTTTGTGACAAGACCTTTCTCATGGTTTTTAACCTTGTGACCTTCTTTAAGGAAGGTTTACACTTTCATGCATTTTAGCACAGGCGCTTGACGTTTCATATCA
>CAJDSM010020166.1:8713-22275 GCA_903981925.1 Ostrea lurida
TTTGATCACAACATCTGACGTCCCGATTCACATCCCATTACTCAAAGGCTGTAAGCGGAGATCATAAACTTGAAATTTGCAACTGTTTACCGTGGACGGTGATGTCTCCATACAAGTAAAATATTTTCGAGCGGGATGTTAAACAATATCTAACTAACCAGCCACATTTTCCATTTTCGTACCCAAACATTTTCCCCACAATATATCTTTAGAAGGAAAGAGAAACAAGCTTTAAAAAATGAAGGATCCATCCTTATTAGGAAAATGTAATTCGGAAATACTTTATATGATCTGAATGCTAAAAACATTTTTCATCCGAAAAGTTATACATTTGGTTTAAGGTTTCTTTATCAATAAGCTACTGGAGATTCGCTCAAAGCGTGACTCTTTCGGACGTGATGAGGCCACACAATGAGGCCACATCTAAGGTTTAACATAGGATGATCTTGATATTTTATAAAAATAAATCTTATCACATCCAGAATCTACAAGATGTCAAAATAATATGAAAGTCATTTCATACAATATAGATTCAAAAAACCCCGGAATCAGGAATATAGGTAGTGTTTAAGGATGTTGTAGGCTGAGCTTTTGAGAACAACTGCACAGGACGCTATCACTAAGTATTTACTGGTTCAATACTGACCCCATCGGTGCAAACATATTACACATTTACAACTGGCCTTGTCCAGTTGAAAAATTTTGTTTGAATTCAGATTTTGAAAAAGGTTTGGTAGGACTATATTTTGTGGCGGAAAGGATTGATTAATCAAGAAGCATACTTTTACAGCTTATATTTCATCCAATACACCTTCTATTTATACCCCTATTCGTATTTTACAGTTTTAAAATTAATGATACAAGTAGATGAGGCTTGAAGTAGTTCAAATATTTGTTATTTATTAATTTTGTTGAGGTATTTTTCCAAACAGAATACATATTCATTAAAAAGTCCATTCAATTTACTCGAAATTCTGTGTGCAAAAAATAAGCATTTTGGCCAATATTTTAAATATTTTGACCGAAATCCTTTACTTTTTAATGTTCCATTTTTAAATTTTAAGACTAGATTCTGATTATTACGTGGATTTTAAGAAATTGACATCACTCCTAACATGTATTTTTTAACTCTGAAATTCGATATCATGAGTTTTTCCGTATATCAAGTGCAGAAAGGTCATTATTTATTTCCATTACAAGTTATTAAATCTTTTTTTATATCTGTATTGCAAGAATACATTGTTATTACCTATGTCATGTAATGATTGATTTGTATTCCTTATATTTTCTTTACACCAACAGACAAATGGAGTTTAAATGAATTAAATCTTGAGTAAATTTTAAATGCAAAAAGGTCATGTTTAAAGCACCGATACTCGAAAACAAGCATGAAAACCCAATTTTTTCTTTTTAATTTCCCGATTCTCCTTCAATGTAGAAATCAAATATACACTTCCCAAAAAAATGACATCACTTCAAACCTCACCCTAGAACCTCTTTAAAAGTTTTAATAAATGTTTGAGAGTGGACCTCTTGATTATCAATGCAGTAAAGTATAGATGTGTAGACAGGGGATGCTTACTCCTCCTAGGCACCTGATACCACCTCTGGTGATCCAGGGGTCCGTGGTAACTTTAAAATTTGTATTGTTTATAAAACTTATGAGATCGATCACTGTTCGTTATCTTCATCTTTTCATGTGATTATGGTCATGAAATAAATATTCCATTTTGTTTAAGGAATGCCCCACTGAAGCCAAGGCGAGTCCATAATTAGGCTTGGACATTTCAGCTATATCACTAACCACAGTTCGTTTGTCCTATATACTTGCATTTGTCCTAATATTGTATTGTAACAAATTCAAACATAATGTCCAAGTCCAAATTAGAACCATATTGCGATTATCCAAACCTGATCACTATGATTTCTCTGAACCACTAACTAAAAAGTTTGAGGACTAACAAGATACGTGATGCTAGCTGATATACATATGTAGATTCAAATTAGGTTTTTTGATGTTGGATTTATGAAGAATGATTGATTATGCATTGTTTGCGTCCCACTTAATAATATTTCACTCGTATGGAGACAATACCATTGCCGGTGAAGGCTTCAAAATTCAAGCCTATGCTCGGAGCTCAGGGCCTTTGAGCAGTGAGGATCTTTATTGTGCCATACCTGCTGTGAGACGAGGCCTGTATTTTTTCGGTCTCATTTTAAGAACCGCACCATTCAGTCGCCTCTTACATGTACAATATATACGGAAGAGGATGCTGGGACCTATTTCTAACCTGGATCCCCACGGGTCGATTATTGAAGATGATGTTGTATTTTATAGCTTGTTTACACTATATGCGACGACATGAACAGAGCTGCAATCAAGCTTTAAAGATATAAAGTAGTAATTAAAAAAAATTGTGCGTACATATATTTCTATATAAGACTGGACGACTCGGGTAAATGTAGATCAATCGCCTCTTGATTGACTGTGTTATTTCTAATATTTTCAGACATATCATGGTAATAACAGCTACGATAAAGGATCGCCACCCTTGACTGGTACTTTAACTCTGGAGATACATCTCACAGACGTTAACGACAATTGATCCGCATATCGTAGGAATGTACGACACTACAGTTCCCGAAAATTCATTGCTAAAGACTATAATATTTACTCTTACTGCAATGACGATGATGCTAACGCCTTTGAAAAGTTTAACTACACCTTACTTTCCGGAAATATTGATTCTTCTTTTTAAGCTAGATAATATAACAGGGGTCTTACAAGTGGCATCAAATCTAGACCGAGAGCGGACAGAAAAATTCGAATTAGTATTCAAGTTGCTGATAATAGCAGCCCTTCCAGGTCCTCTTCTGTAACGACAAGTATAACGATTGACGATGTGAATGACTCAACTCCTGTCTTCAAGAAATCTACATACGCTTTTTCCGTCGACGAACACGTCATTTCTTCAACTACTGTAGGCAGCGTTGAAGCAACAGACAATGATAAGGGTTTAAACGCTGCGCTGGTGTAATAGTATAGCAACAAATTGGAAGGGTGCCACAGACATGTTTGGAATTAATAAGACTTCAGGGAAAAATTTCACACAGGGAGACCTGGATCGTGAGTTGGAAGCACATTATTGTTATGGGTCCGTGTTCAAGATGGCGGATCTCCCCCGCTATCAGCGGAGGTTACTGTGAATGTCACGATTAATGACATAAATGACCAGACTCCACTGTTCGGACAGCAGGAATATTCAGCATCTGTACTGGAAAGTCTTGCTAGAGGGAGTATGATTTTATCCGCTTGGGCTGTAGATAATGATGAGGGTTTTGAATGGAGAAGTAAAATATGAACTGGATATGACTACACAGGAAGGGTTGCTCGCTGACTATTTCTTTGAATTAGATCAACTTCTGGAGAAATAATTCTGAAAAAAATCTCTTGATAGAGAAACATATCAAACATTTACATTCACAATGATAGGTAGAGACAGTGGTGAACACCCAAGTCTTCGAATGTAAATGTAACTATTCACGTTTTAGATGCGAATGATAACAGACCCACAATTCTCCCCAGAGTTTTATGATTCTGAAGCTTCTTTAACCGAGTATTGTGATGGTCCATTGCCTTCGTTACAGCTGTCGACGGTGACACTGGAATCAATGCCCAAGTTAGATATATAATGTGTGTCAACTGCAAGTCCTGTTCCATTTGTAGTGGATGGTGCCGGTAATGTATATACTATTTGGATTACTTTAAATTTATTAAAATTTAGTCGAGATGACTGTTAATGATACTTATCGGTATTATTATGTCGATGATCAATCATGTGTATTTGTAGGAATTGTGAAGTCGAATGGAGAGCCAACAGAATCAAAGTATGTCATCGAAATAGAATCTGTTGATCAAGGAAGCCCTGCTTTGACGTCCGTTAACAATGGCATAGTGAGGATTGATACATTTGGTCCCGAGGAAGTTGTAATCACATTTTATCTCGATTTGAATTTGGTTTCCTATTTATCAGTAGAAAATGCTTTCGTAAGTCAAGTACAGATTGTGTTGAAGGCAACGTTTCCTGATTCCTATGTAAGCGCGGTGGTGCTTAGAAGACAAAGTTCAGTAAGTTTTACAGTATTTCCCACTGCTTAAAAATTGGATTAGATAGTGATGATGAAACTTGCAAACTTCAGATGATTCAAACTCAAACATGTCGCGATCCTGGTTTTTTTTCACTGCATACAGAGATAAATGCATCCAGTCCGAGAAGAAAATATATTCCAATGAGTGCTTAAAAATGGAAAAACAGAACATCGTTGTATGAGTTATCAATTCGTTGATATTTTTTAAATCAACTTAAAGTAAACAGTGGTGCGATTGCATATGTCCTTATTTTTCTGTTCCAGATCGGTCCTTGTTCATGTGTATGGATTAAAGAATGACGTAACGAAAACCATTGGCAATATGGCTAGAGACAAAACTTTTATCACAAATGGAGAATTTATCAACGTTCTCCAGCTCAGTCCAAGCCAAATACCAACAGTTGTAATCAACGGTAAACTTTGTATATGCCTTCAAAAAATGGAGATCAGAGGCATTATATTATTATAATTATTAGTTAGAATTCTCGTCCCAAAACATCAAACCTTGGGTTGATGATAAGGTTTTAATTTCGCTTGTTATTCATATTGACAAAAATGATCTTTATGTAATAAAATTGGTTAACATTGTAAACTTGACCTTAAGGTTGACCTTCTTTTTAAAATACTTTAATCATAATGGTTAGTAAGTGCTAGGGTTTTCTATATATTCACTTCCCTTGGGGGTCCGGGTTAGAATAGTCCCCCAGGATCCCCTGCGTGTCGTAAGAAGCGACTGAATGGAGCGGTCATTCGGATGGGACCGGAAAAACTGATGCCCGTGTCACAGCAGTGTGATCCCTCCCTACTCAAAGATCCTGAGTGCCGAGCATAGGCCTAAATTTTTGCAGCCCTTCACCGCAATGGGTGACGTCTTCCATTTGAGTGAAATATTTTCGAGTTGGACGTAAAACGTAAATAATCAATCATAGTAATCCTTTCGTGATATAGAAGTGGCGGATCAATTGTTTTTTGTCAACAAAATAATTTAATTTAGATGTAAATACAAATATGATTGGAAATATTTAAAAGATTATCAATTTGAGCACAATGCCCACCTTGTGAATTTATTAAAATTACTATCTATCCCGTAGGAGAGCATTGATGCCTTATTTATTGACAAGGGGGATGTGTTGGGTCATGGGTGGGTCATGCATATCGATTCATAAGCAAAGACATGCTCTAGATAACATCACAATGTGTTGTTTTAACGCGAACCAAATAAATATTAAGTTAATTCAAAAGCGTCTGCATTTCTGATGAAATAATAGAAATAAATTGTCTATTTGAAGTCGAGGTAAAGCTAACCGACAAGAAATTCAACATATGATACAAATATTATTTCTAACAATTCAAATTAACATTTGTAAAGAATGCAACGTAATTCATAAACTACAGAGGATTATAAAAATATTCATGAATCGAAGTTAGGATGTCAATCTCACTATGCCCTTGCAACATTGAAATGTAATGATAACCACAATACCGGTGGTCGGTTTGCAAACACTACGTGATGCCAAAATCGGCATGATCAATCTAAATATGAAATATAATCGTCCAGAATATGTATTTTAGTCCATCATATGTTAATCAATTATCAATTAAAGTTCCAAAATGATTTATTCATTCTAATAAATGATGTTTTTCGATCGCATAATTATTTTCAGCGAATTTTTCCATTGGCCACCTTAACTGTGCTTCTGTGGTTTCTTTGTGTACCAGAATATTATTTCAAACACATTCCTGCTCTTATGTTATTGTTATCCTTTTGCAAAGGGATTCTAGAGGATATAATAATATCACGTGGGTGCCAGAAGGCGACGTTAATAACAAAAATGCTGTGTATGAAGGGTTAATGGAAATTCGCCAAAAAATGAAAGTGCTGCAATTTCTATTACATGAAAAAAATAATATTGTTGATGAGAGAAAATCCGGCCACCAAATTGCAGAATTTCAAATTTATTTTAGAATAAAATCGGTAGAAATGATATATTTACATCTTGTATCTGTCTGTGTGTGTAACACGGATGATGATTGTAATGTTTTGTGATGCATATCTCTGTGGATTATTGTCCTAATATTTGTAGATATGACATGGGACAGTTACAAGATTGAAAATTTCTACCATTTGGCGAATAAACTAGTTTTTCCTCCAGCGACAACAGCACCTCCAAAACGGATGATGATGATGGCATGGCAATTGGCCTCGGAGTATTTTTTGCACTGGATCCGCTATATTAATATACATGTATTGGGCATCAGTATGACGTCCAGTCTCAATTAAAATCGTGGCTTCAGAGAACAAAACTATGTATTCAATAACGGTAAACCATGACGTCCATCTACCTGTAATCTATTGGATGTATTATTTTCACACCACAATATGAGATACATGTTCTTCGATATGGTCGTTTTATTTGTACAGCTAAGTCTAGAAAAATCAGTGTTTATTTAAATGGGCGAGTTGGATCACCGACCACCGGCTCTTAGTTTGACTAATTTGGCGATCGAACTCACTTAGTTGCAGAATGTGAAGTCAAAAATGAAAACCGTGGTCCAAACCATGCTTTAACGTGGTCAGTCTAGTTTCTAACGTGGTGGAGTAAGTCAGTTTTCCGAATTGGTGCATTTATATTTTATAATTTTTGCAATGGCGTACTTTGACGTAGATATTAAAATTGCATGTCTTTTGGAGTGATTTCTGATTTGTTGATTGTCCTGTAAACACTTTAAAAATGCAATAATCTCCAAATATGTATCTGTGTTTGAAAATAAACCAGAACAGTACGACATTTAACTTCGGAACATGACAAAGTCCAGACTTTTTGCTACCCTTTATATCAAAGATACAGAAAACAAATTCAGTGTATCTGCGTAGGAATTTGTTTGCAGTACTTCTGTTCAAAGCTAGGATTACTACGACTTGTACATTAAGAGATTATATTTAACCACCGAATATGTATCTATGCTGGTGGATGATACTTTGTCGCCTCGGTATATAGCGCTATTATGAGTATAGAGAAGGACAATAAAGACTATAAGTACGATTAACACATTTTTACTTCGCCAATTTATGTTTTTAAATCTAGCAGGTTTTTTCTTTGTCAAGAAATATTAGTAAATTAAATATTATGACAGTAATTAACTTAAGTCCTATGCCCTTTTTTATATTGCATAATTGTGTTGTTGGGATCAGATTGCAATAATCACACCTACATGTATGTGATACATTGTAGATATGTTCTTATATTTTTGGTTTTTCGAGCCCCTCTGATCCCCGCATGTTTTCTGTTATATAACTTCGTCATTTACATAATAAATGACATTTTTTCAATTCACATTGCTGTCCTGTTTTTCACTGCCTTATCAAGTAACAAGCAAAGGCTACCTGGCACGTTCATATTAACCATGGAACATAAATATTATTGTGGATATACCGGTATTCAACAAAACAAATGCAGTTCTAAAGACCGGTATTTTATCTATTATGAAAAAAAAATTCATTCAACCCAATTTTCATGACAGCAGAAAGTTAGATGATCTATTAAAATTATCAGTCTGGTTAAAACTAGCCCCTCTCTCCTATCGTCTTTATGCATTCGGTGGAAACCATTTCTCAAACAGAAAGTCATCTCATTTGTACATGTACTTATAACTGAATTAAATAATTATGTCAGCCTTTACTTTTTGACAAACGCACGCTCTGTTTTAATGATGCGATTTCTCCAGTGAGGAATATCCGTTCTCTAGCAAGGAATGATACTCGTCCCGGCGAAATGAAATAATTAATAAGCCCACAGGATTCCATTAAATTTCTTTATTTTAAACTCCATTGCGATAACAATCGCGGTGTAAACCGTTTCTCACACCAAAAGCATGGATTGAGGGGGGATCCTTTCCGGTTAAAATAAAAAATATTCCAACTAAATTAATCCATATTTTGTCGAATTTCTGCTCTGTCATCATTTGGGAAACTTAATCATATGTGAGGATGACACCATGCTGCTACTCAAATTTTATCAAGATATTTTGTTCGACATACTCATGAAACTACAGTCAGAAGCGTTTTTGTCTTCATAGTGTGACGTGAGTCACGTCATGTCCGGTATTTATGTATTATTACTGAGCGAATCAGGTGTATATTCAGATATTTTTAACATTATCTTGGAACAGCAGTTCGAATAGGGGATCTCTCTCTGAGCGGAGATCATAAACTTGAAATTTGCAACTGTTTACCGTGGACGGTGATGTCTCCATACAAGTAAAATATTTTCGAGCGGGATGTTAAACAATATCTAACTAACCAGCCACATTTTCCATTTTCGTACCCAAACATTTTCCCCACAATATATCTTTAGAAGAAAGAGAAACAAGCTTTAAAAAATGAAGGATCCATCCCTTATTAGGAAAATGTAATTCGGAAATACTTTATATGATCTGAATGCTAAAAACATTTTTCATCCGAAAAGTTATACATTTGGTTTAAGGTTTCTTTATCAATAAGCTACTGGAGATTCGCTCAAAGCGTGACTCTTTCGGACGTGATGAGGCCACACAATGAGGCCACATCTAAGGTTTAACATAGGATGATCTTGATATTTTATAAAAATAAATCTTATCACATCCAGAAATCTACAAGATGTCAAAATAATATGAAAGTCATTTCATACAATATAGATTCAAAAACCCCGGAATCAGGAATATAGGTTTAGTGTTTAAGGATGTTGTAGGCTGAGCTTTTGAGAACAACTGCACAGGACGCTATCACTAAGTATTTACTGGTTCAATACTGACCCCATCGGTGCAAACATATTACACATTTACAACTGGCCTTGTCCAGTTGAAAAATTTTGTTTGAATTCAGATTTTGAAAAAGGTTTGGTAGGACTATAATTTTGTGGCGGAAGGATTGATTAATCAAGAAGCATACTTTTACAGCTTATATTTCATCCAATACACCTTCTATTTTTATACCCCTATTCGTATTTTACAGTTTTAAAATTAATGATACAAGTAGATGAGGCTTGAAGTAGTTCAAATATTTGTTATTTATTAATTTTGTTGAGGTATTTTTCCAAACAGAATACATATTCATTAAAAAGTCCATTCAATTTACTCGAAATTCTGTGTGCAAAAAATAAAGCATTTTGGCCAATATTTTAAATATTTTGACCGAAATCCTTTACTTTTTTAATGTTCCATTTTAAATTTTAAGACTAGATTCTGATTATTACGTGGATTTTAAGAAATTGACATCACTCCTAACATGTATTTTTTAACTCTGAAATTCGATATCATGAGTTTTTCCGTATACCAAGTGCAGAAAGGTCATTATTTATTTCCATTACAAGTATTAAATCTTTTTTTATATCTGTATTGCAAGAATACATTGTTATTTACCTATGTCATGTAATGATTGATTTGTATTCCTTATATTTTCTTTACACCAACAGACAAATGGAGTTTAAATGAATAAATCTTGAGTAAATTTTAAATGCAAAAAGGTCATGTTTAAAGCACCGTATCTCGAAAACAAGCATGAAAACCCAATTTTTTCTTTTTAATTTCCCGATTCTCCTTCAATGTAGAAATCAAATATACACTTCCCCAAAAATTGACATCACTTCAAACCTCACCCTAGAACCTCTTTAAAAGTTTTAATAAATGTTTGAGAGTGGACCTCTTGATTATCAATGCAGTAAAGTATAGATGTGTAGACAGGGGATGCTTACTCCTCCTAGGCACCTGATACCACCTCTGGTGTATCCAGGGGTCCGTGGTAACTTTAAAATTTGTATTGTTTATAAAACTTATGAGATCGATCACTGTTCGTTATCTTCATCTTTTCATGTGATTATGGTCATGAAATAAATATTCCATTTTGTTTAAGGAATGCCCCACTGAAGCCAAGGCGAGTCCATAATTAGGCTTGGACATTTCAGCTTATCACTAACCACAGTTCGTTTGTCCTATATACTTGCATTTGTCCTAATATTGTATTGTAACAAATTCAAAACATAATGTCCAAGTCCAAATTAGAACCATGATTGCGATTAATCCAAACCTGGATCACTATGATTTCTCTGAACCACTAACTCAAAAAGTTTGAGGACTAACAAGATACGTGATGCTAGCTGATATACATATGTAAATTCAAATTAGGGTTTTTTGATGTTGGATTTATGAAGAATGATTGATTATGCATTGTTTGCGTCCCACTTAATAATATTTCACTCGTATGGAGACAATACCATTGCCGGTGAAGGGCTTCAAAATTCAAGCCTATGCTCGGAGCTCAGGGCCTTTGAGCAGTGAGGGATCTTTATCGTGCCATACCTGCTGTGAGACGAGGCCTGTATTTTTTCGGTCTCATTTTAAGAACCGCACCATTCAGTCGCCTCTTACATGTACAATATATACGGAAGAGGATGCTGGGTACCTATTCTAACCTGGATCCCCACGGGTCGATTTATGAAGATGATGTTGTATTTTGATAGCTTGTTTACACTATATGCGACGACATGAACAGAGCTGCAATCAAGCTTTAAAGATATAAAGTAGTAATTAAACAAAATTGTGCGTACATATATTTCTATATAGACTGGACGACTCGGGTAAATGTAGATCAATCGCCTCTTGATTGACTGTGTTATTTCTAATATTTTCAGACATATCATGGTAATAACAGCTACCGATAAAGGATCGCCACCCTTGACTGGTACTTTAACTCTGGAGATACATCTCACAGACGTTAACGACAATGATCCGCATATCGTAGGAATGTACGACACTACAGTTCCCGAAAATTCATTGCTAAAGACTATAATATTTACTCTTACTGCAAATGACGATGATGCTAACGCCTTTGAAAAGTTTAACTACACTTTACTTTCCGGAAATATTGATTCTTCTTTTAAGCTAGATAATATAACAGGGGTCTTACAAGTGGCATCAAATCTAGACCGAGAGCGGACAGAAAAATTCGAATTAGTCATTCAAGTTGCTGATAATAGCAGCCCTTCCAGGTCCTCTTCTGTAACGACAAGTATAACGATTGACGATGTGAATGACTCAACTCCTGTCTTCAAGAAATCTACATACGCTTTTTCCGTCGACGAACACGTCATTTCTTCAACTACTGTAGGCAGCGTTGAAGCAACAGACAATGATAAGGGTTTAAACGCTGCGCTGGTGTATAGTATAGCAACAAATTGGAAGGGTGCCACAGACATGTTTGGAATTAATAAGACTTCAGGGAAAATTTTCACACAGGGAGACCTGGATCGTGAGTTGGAAGCACATTATTGTGTTATGGGTCCGTGTTCAAGATGGCGGATCTCCCCGCTATCAGCGGAGGTTACTGTGAATGTCACGATTAATGACATAAATGACCAGACTCCACTGTTCGGACAGCAGGAAATTCAGCATCTGTACTGGAAAGTCTTGCTAGAGGGAGTATGATTTTATCCGCTTGGGCTGTAGATAATGATGATGGTTTAAATGGAGAAGTAAAATATGAACTGGATATGACTACACAGGAAGGGTTGCTCGCTGACTATTTCTTTGGAATTAGATCAACTTCTGGAGAAATAATTCTGAAAAAATCTCTTGATAGAGAAACATATCAAACATTTACATTCACAATGATAGGTAGAGACAGTGGTGAACCACCCAAGTCTTCGAATGTAAATGTAACTATTCACGTTTTAGATGCGAATGATAACAGACCACAATTCTCCCCAGAGTTTTATGATTCTGAAGCTTCTTTAACCGAGTATTGTGATGCGTCCATTGCCTTCGTTACAGCTGTCGACGGTGACACTGGAATCAATGCCCAAGTTAGATATATAATGGTGTCAACTGCAAGTCCTGTTCCATTTGTAGTGGATGGTGCCGGTAATGTATAGACTATTTGAATTACTTTAAATTAATTAAATTTAGTCGAGATGACTGTTAATGATACTTATCGGTATTATTATGTCGATGATCAATCATGTGTATTTGTAGGAATTGTGAAGTCGAATGGAGAGCCAACAGAATCAAAGTATGTCATCGAAATAGAATCTGTTGATCAAGGAAGCCCTGCTTTGACGTCCGTTAACAATGGCATAGTGAGGATTGATACATTTGGTCCCGAGGAAGTTGTAATCACATTTTATCTCGATTTGAATTTGGTTTCCTATTTATCAGTAGAAAATGCTTTCGTAAGTCAAGTACAGATTGTGTTGAAGGCAACGTTTCCTGATTCCTATGTTAAGCGCTGGTGCTTAGAAGACAAAGTTCAGTAAGTTTTACAGTATTTCCCACTGCTTTAAAAATTGAATATAGATAGTGATGATGAAACTTGCAAACTTCAGATGTATTCAAACTCAAACATGTCGCGATCCTGGTTTTTTTTCACTGCATACAGAGGATAAATGCATCCAGTCCGAGAAGAAAATATATTCCAATGAGTGCTAAAATGGAAAAACAGAACATCGTTGTATGAGGTTATCAATTCGTTGATATTTTTTAAATCAACTTAAAGTAAACAGTGGTGCGATTGCATATGTCCTTATTTTTCTGTTCCAGATCGGTCCTTGTTCATGTGTATGGTATAAAGAATGACGTAACGAAAACCATTGGCAATATGGCTAGAGACAAAACTTTTATCACAAATGGAGAATTTATCAACGTTCTCCAGCTCAGTCCAAGCCAAATACCAACAGTTGTAATCAACGGTAAACTTTGTATATGCCTTCAAAAAATGGAGATCAGAGGCATATATTATTATTATACTATAGTTAGAATTCTCGTCCCCAAAACATCAAACCTTGGTTTGATGATCAAGGTTTTTATATTTCGCTTGTTTATTCATATTGACAAAAATGATCTTTATGTAATAAAATTGTTAACATTGTAAACTTGACCTTAAGGTCTGACCTTCTTTTAAAATACTTTAATCATAATGGTTAGTAAGTGCTAGGGTTTTCATATATTCACTTCCCTTTGGGGGTCCGGGTTAGAATAGGTCCCCAGGATCCCCTTGCGTGTCGTAAGAAGCGACTGAATGGAGCGTCATTCGGATGGACCGGAAAAACTGATGCCCGTGTCACAGCAGTGTGATCCCTCCCTACTCAAAGATCCTGAGTGCCGAGCATAGGCCTAAATTTTTGCAGCCCTTCACCGCAATGGGTGACGTCTTCCATTTGAGTGAAATATTTTCGAGTTGGACGTAAAACGTAAATAATCAATCATAGTAATCCTTTCGTGATATAGAAGTGGCGGATCAATTGTTTTTTGTCAACAAAATAATTTAATTTAGATGTAAATACAAATATGATTGGAAATATTTAAAAGATTATCAATTTGAGCACAATGCCCACCTTGTGAATTTATTAAAATACTATCTATCCCGTAGGAGAGCATTGATGCCT
>CAJDSM010020168.1:0-26785 GCA_903981925.1 Ostrea lurida
ATGATATACAGCATATAGACACAGTACATGGACATTTGAGCCAACACCACCCCGACCCCTCCCCTCACTTAACAAAACAAACCCGAATAGTTCATGCTCGCAAATGTATAGATTCTACATACACATCACATACTTGTACATGACTTCTTGTTTAGAAATTCTCATTCAACTACATGTATAACCCTAATTCCTTAAACCTGTACAACGTCAGCGAGAGAGGAGAGAGAGAGAGAGAGAGAGAAGAGAGAGAGAAGGAGAGAGAGAGAGCAGAGGAGAGAGAGATGAGAGAGCAGAGGAGAAGAGAGAGAGAGAGGAGAGAGAGAAAATACATGTTTAGAATAAACATTTTCAAACTTGCAATTTGTATAAACGACCGAGTGTTTTTCCTTTTCTTTGTTATCTTCATAATATTATGTAAATTAATTTTTCAAAATTCACATGGAGGTTCAAATGGGTTCAGACTTTGTTGAGCAGTAGAATATAAGGCCAAATTAAAATGATTGTGTGTTTCTGGTTTCCCGACCTACCTACATTTTTTATGCTAACCCTAAATATTTTATATGTAAACAAATTTAAAAATCCTGCATTTTCAAACTGCAATTATTTTTTCTTACTTTTTGCATTCGAGTTTTAGATGTGCATCTCAACTACTACTGATCTTAAATCTGTAATGCAGAGTTGCATTGAAAGTGTATCAAAAACTAAGATTTGAAATAAAATTAATACCTACTTTCTTTAGATCTACCAAGAACAGATACATGCTACATAGTGTTTTGGCCTAAGGGAAAGCACTCTTATATAGCTATTCCGGCATTATTTACTGTGACCCAACGATCTGTCAAATAGTTTTTTTTTGATAAAGCGTTTTGGTGATTTTGACGGGCACTTGTTTTCGGATTTAATAGGTAAGAGCTGTAAAATATCAATTATTTTGTGGAATATATTTATTTATTTGTTTATTAATTTTCACCTGAAGTTCAGTCAACCGAGTTTGATCTACTCAATCTTAAATTCGATAGGTTTGTGTTCATTTTCAGTAAAAGATCTTGTCGTTATGGAGATTGTGCTTGATCACGTGACCAAGCAACTGAATGGTGTGTAAAGACCAGCATATTGTATAGCGGTTACAAATACTTTATTTACGTTTTTGTAGAGGACGGGTATTAGCCGTAGATAGTGAAGATGCATAAAAGTTACCAGTCGATATTGCCAAGTCACAACAAGCTTCTACAGAAGCGGTGGGATACGACATATTATGATGAGCACAGACGAAAGGTAATTAATCATTAGATCTGTTTGGACAGAGGGTCACTGTTTGTTTTGTTAGGGGGGAGATGTAATCAGATGTGTATCTACTGCTGATAATCTTTCCTATCAAACTATCTTAAGTGCTCCTCTTGAGGAATTTTAGTATAGTTTTAAAGTTTAAATTGTTGTAATTTTATTTTTACAAACTTTATCCAGCTTTCAATCAGCTATTAACATATATGTTTTCTTTATACACGATAACAAAAGTCGTATTTCTTTGTAATTCAGTTGATTACATTGAACCTGGCCAATATTTCATTGCCCCCTCTATTTCATATGCTTTCAGCTGTGAGCTGAAGCCTGAACAGTATGAAATTTGATGCCCCCCCTCTCTCTGTCTGTCTATCTGTCTCTCTCTATGTCTCTGTCTGTCATGTCTCCTCTCTTCATCTCTCTCTCTCTCTCTCTCGCTTCTCTCTTCTCTCTCTCTCTCTTCTCTCCTATCTCTCTCTCCTTCTCTCTCTCTTCGTCTCTCTCTCTCTTCGCCTCTCTCTTCTCTCTCCTTGTGCTCTCTCCTATCCGTCATTGCCCAATTCCCCACAGTCGTCATTGAACAGTACTCTCTCTCTCTCTCTCTCTCTCTCTCCTCTCTCCTCTCTCTCTCTCTCTGCCTCTCTCTCTTTCTCCTCTTCTCTCTCTCTCTCTTCTTCTCTCATCTCATCTCTCTCTCCTTCTCTCTCCTCTCTCCTCTCTCTCTCTCTCTCCTCTTCTCTCTCTGTGTCTCTCTGTGCTTCTCTCTCTCTCTGATCTTGTTGCGTGTGTGCATTTTTTAGGAGTGCGTAAATCACTTATGAAATCAAGTTTATCTATTATGTACTTGATGTATTCTAGGTCCGGACAGCTGCACCAATGGTCGACACAAAAGCTCCACCCACTTACATATGCATTCGCCACCTCAAGCTAAAAAAGCTACAGGTAATATTGTAATTTTTAGACTTCACCGAATACCGCTAAATACTGACGATCCTTCAGAAGCATTGTTGTGAAAACATTTCAATTATTAAAAATGTTTTTTTTTTTACGGATTGTTAGGTTGTATGAGTTCTTGTTCTGTTACAGAGTTTCATGAATTCAAATATTGATTTCTTTATGTTGAAAACATTATGTAATGATTTTAATTTGTGAAAATAGTACAGCAGGAATCCAATGAGTGAGTCCAACATTGACAGAGTTTAAATGACCAATTTCATATCACAGAACATTTGTGTAAAAAGAAATAAAAAGATTTTTAAAAAAGAAGATATTGAAAAGTTAAAATGTACAGAAAAGATATTCACCTATTTTTATTTCATTTATTTTATTTTTCACATAATATGTAAATATAAGTGGTATGTGGTGACTATAAACTGATTGCTTAATTCCAATCAAAATTGACTAAGTGTCAGTATTCTCAAATCTATAGGAATAGACAAATGATTAGATGTTAAATCTTAAATTTTCTCTGAGAACTATCACTGTTGACTCAAGATGTTTTATTTCATATTAAACTCATAAATGTATTTCTGTATTTGAGAATTATAAGATTAGAAATCCTAGGGCGATTTAAATTTTTACCTGCTCAAATTTTTCATGATTTTTAGAATGGCCATTGAAATATATGATGAACAAGAATAGTCTGTGTAAATATATTATTGAAGCTAGCATGGGGTTGCTCATTTAATTCATGAACTAAAATATGAGATTATAGAGAAATGAAATTTTTAAGCAAAGTAATTAAAAAACCCAACCTATCATCTCAGCCTGCAAGCAGGGCGATTTTTTTATCTGATTGTTTGTGATTTTTAAATGGAAAATTTTAAATCTGTTTACTTAAAAGAAATTCAAAAGATTAAGTTGAACACTTCGCCACTTTCAATGTTAATATTGATAATCAGAAGTAGAATCGAATGTACTTTAAGTAGTTTTGGAATTCTGTGCAATTTTTTTAAAATTATAATTCTCTTTCTACATAGTATTGATTGGTAGAAAATGACTGTTTTGGCGAAATTGAACTGACGGGAATGAGGGATTGGATGGGGGGAGGACGTATTACAAATTCGATACTCATCCATTCAAGTAGTATAAAGAAGAGGCATGAAAATTCTCCAAATTTATAACACTACCAATATATATTCATGATTGAAAAGTTATTGTTTACCTAACTTGAGCAAGTAAAACTCCCCTAGAGAGAGTCCTGTTTGTGCTCCTTACTAAGATTGTCAATTTAAACAAGTCTATTAAATATAATCAAAGATTTATAGGGACCTGTGAGAAAATAAAAACACAATCAAAAGTTTATGTGGGTCTTTTAACTTTTAAAAATTTGATGGTTCATTTTCCCTTACAACCGATCGAACTTTGCACCTTTTTTTTTTCTTTAAATCTGAGCGTTTTATCGTATAACATAAACAAGTATATTGCTGGTTTGTCTGCTTACAGGTTTTTGATCTACATGGTACATTTAATATCAGTAATCAATAGAAATGAATTGATTGAAAACGAGAGGGAAATCATTTAACACCCTCTTATATTCGCAAACTTCTGATACACATTTCTGATATCAATGAGTAGGAACCCAACCAAGCGCAAGATATTAATAGTTTTTCTTTCCTCCTCAATAATTTTGTCTTGGTAGGGGGCGGTCTGTCCATGGTTATGACGGGATATTTGTGCATGTACTGAAATCAATCGAAAGTCAATGATTTTCCAAACATTTAAGCGCAATAAAGCCGCAATCTTCATTCAGATTTTCCTCACACAAATTCTGGTTCTTCCATAGTAACATATAATTGTCGATAAAATAATCTGCCAGTCCTTATATAAAATTACAAAGCTTTACTTAAACAATCACTAATGGTTTAAAATGAGTCAGGTTAGAATATATTTGATCTGCTCTATTTAAGGCTTTTTGTTTTAAATAATGCATAGCCATCGAAAGTCGATTGTTTAATAAATACATTCCTGGTGCGCCTTTTCACACTGCGAAATGTTTGTTTGTTGCTAATGCCGAGAACTGTGCAGTCTTTTGAGAAGCGTAATATGACACCCCACACCTGACTATATAGGTGAATTCCTGATACCGTGAAAGTTTCTGGATGGCTTCGTACATGCAATGATATATTTGGATTAAATGCCACCATTATTCTGAATTGAAATGGTGTACATAATGCCCCTTTCATAATCCACGTTACCTTCTCTGAGTAAACGAACTAACGTGTAGGGTCGTTGAAACATACTTCCAACTCCCTTTCTGCCTTAAGCAGGCTATAATGGACCCGCTATTCCCGAAATGACATCAGGAATTTGCTTTTTATGAAACAGCTAGTCTGAACCTTTGTTGCCATTAAAATTTTGCTACATTTATTAAACATCACTGTTTGAATTACCTGGTATATTTAAAAATGCTATGAGCGCCATAAATTTAAATGGCCGGATGAACAAATGTTTGGTTTTTCATTAGCGACTAAGCTTGATTTCTGTGCTTGTTTTAATCTACCATTAAGTGATTTTTTACCAGCAATCTGGGAGACTTCCAGGTCCTTAGGAATTCGGATGAAGAGAACGGGAGAAAGATGCTCTAATATTAATTAGAGGCGACTTGTTGTCCTAAGATCGAGCTCTCAATGCAGTCCTATTTTAGATGTTTTTACTGTACAATAAAAAATGCACACGTACAATCAAATCTGACACCTTAATCTTGAACTCGATGGGACTAAGAAATACACTAAGTAACTTTGAGAATTATCTGTGGATTTGAATATACTCGATCAAGGGTTAAAATATTTCATAGAAAATCGGTGGTTGAAACTTCTGAAGAACTTTAAATTTGACATTATAAGTCATGGTATTTGAGATATCAGTTTTGGAGATACTAAAGTTCAAATGTACTACATGTACATGTAATCAATTGTTCAAAATCAAACAAAACTAAGAAATTAAGTGTCAGTATCGATGAAAAGATAGTTAGATGCATCACTTTTTTAAGTAAGGGTCCATGATATTTAAAATAATGAATGACTGACAATTCATTACCAACATTTCCAGGTATAAGTTTGTAACATTTAGTGTAATTTTTCAGGATTTCCATTTAATTCATATTCTGACTTGAACTGGGCAGTAATGTTTCAATTCAAACCAACACAAAAAAGATGATCTAGCTTCTCACTATTCATACGATAGAATTCATTGGCATTTAATATCAGCAACTGTACAACAGATAATGGAATCCAAGCTCGCAAATTGGTGACTGTCAGTATACATATGATATATGCAGGCAGGTTCTAATGTTACAGCGTGAGAGAGAGAGAGAGAGAGAGAGAGAGAGAGAGAGAGAGAGAGAGAGAGAGAGAGAGAGAAGAGAGAGAAGAGGAGGAGAGAGAGAAGAGAGAGAGAGAGAGAGAGAGAGAGAGGAAATAATTTTCCTAGATCTCTCAGGCTCTCAGCTATCATCAACAAACCTCTCATTTGTAATCTGTACAGGGTATCATACCTTGTTTGTAATAGTAATTTGTTTTTGTCTTTTGGTAATTTATGTATTTATAGCCTGTTTGTAATTAGTAATTTGTTGTCTTTGCATTAGGAGGAGGAAAGACTAGCAACAATAGAAGAGACAACAGAAATCTACTGGAAAAATGTCTTACATCATGAGAACTCGCGGCCGGGTAGACAATAGGAATAATGTACGAGTATAAGGTGAGAAACGTACTGAAAAATGAAACTTGTGGTCGAGTAGACAATAGGAACATGTACGAATATTAAAGGTGAGAATAGATACTCTAGGTGGTGGAACTTCATTGACCCGACTGTTGTTACACGTTGCATTACAGAGTTACACACCCTTGCAGTAATTCATTATTACACACAAACCATTGAAGAGACATGCTTGATATGAGTACTATATCTTAGTGTATACTGGTCACCATCATTGTGACATAATTATAGTATAGACGTTTGTATGGAAAATATGACGACCCGAGTTTTTTGGCGCGTACCACGGACCGATGCTTGCGAGGTCCGTTCGGGACGAAAAACGAGGTCGTCAAATTTTTCCATACAAAGTCTATAAACCTTTTTAGTATATACTTTCAATTTCATTTTAAAAAATAACAAAAATTTTATTTTAACACTTTTTTCAATAGTTTAACAGACTAAGAGCTGAAAAACACGAACAAATTTGAAACTTTAAACAT
The DNA here is from genome assembly GCA_903981925.1 of Ostrea lurida. Taxonomy (NCBI): domain Eukaryota; kingdom Metazoa; phylum Mollusca; class Bivalvia; order Ostreida; family Ostreidae; genus Ostrea; species Ostrea lurida. Next base: position 6,477 of record CAJDSM010020168.1, read on the forward strand.
TGTTGACGTTTTTAACAGTAGCATCAAAAACGTGCTCTATTGTGACGTCACAATTAATTTCCAATTTTTGTTCAATTATGACGCAGCTTGCGGCCGAAGAGTTTCCGGGCATGTATCGTGTGATATTGGCCCGCAAACTTCTAAAGGAAAAAGAGGAGATGAAATTGAAAGTATATAATAAAGACCAGTTACAAAATGCTCAGGGTATAATAGGCAAGCCTGTATTGTTGTCAATGTCTGAATGTTAAAAGTTTGTGGTTTATCGAGATGCTTTCAGTCTCAACCAAGTGAATGTCCCTGAATCTGTATCCTCTCAGTAATTGAGTTGAACAATATAACTCATTTATCAATCAGTCAATATAAAATGTACTGATCAAGCTCATCGAGGAGCTTTGGTTTGTGTCTTATTATTTCTCAAAAAAGTTCTGAGAAAGTAGTTATAGTAAAATATGGCAGTGATAAATCGAATTAATCTCCACTAGATAGAGGAGCCATCAACATTAATATTTAATGGATGAGGGGAGGAAGTATTGATATTTATATACAAGCTTAATTTTAATATAGAAGTAGAAATTGTCTCAGAGACTTAATAGGGTAATTATCCCACCCTTTTATTGTTGTGGAAAGAAAATAAATTTCTTATTAAGGTTTTGAAGCATTCATTCTACTAAATATAACTAAACAAAACATCTATTGATTTTTTTGAAAGATAATTACAAGATTCTGTTTTGCATGATAAGAATCATATAATGCTCATAAAGGATGTTCACGTCTGTTGAGAGTGACTGACGGAAATTGGATGTGAGTGATTAACCTAGAGATAATTAAAAGTAGACACAACACAGTCTAGGGGAGATAATTAAGAAGATAGGTATGTTAGACTGGACACCACTTTAGATGAGATAATTCACAGATAGATATGTTAGACTGGACACACTTTAGATGAGATAATCACAGATAGAATAATGTTAGACTGGGCACACTTTAGGGGGAGATAATTCACAGATCTATAGGTATGTAGACTGGGCACACTTTAGGGGAGATAATTCACAGATAGTAATGTTAGACTGGGCACACTTTAGGGGGAGATAACTCACAGAAGATAATGTTAGACTGGACACACTTTTAGGGGAGATAATTTCACAGATATGTTAGACTGGACACACTTAGGGGAGATAATTCACAGTATATAATATTAGACTGGCACACTTTAGGGGAGAGTAATTCACAGATAGATTATGTTAGACTGGACACACTTTAGGGGAGAATGATTCACAGATAGATAATGTTAGACTGGGCACACTTAGGGGGAGATAATTCACAGATAGATAATGTTAGACTGGACACACTTTAGATGAGATAATTCACAGATAGATTAATGTTAGACTGGGCACACTTTAGGGGGAGATAATTCACAGATAAGTATGTTAGACTGGACACACTTTAGGGGGAGATAATTCACCAGATAGATAATGTAGACTGGACACACTTTAGGGGGAGATAATTCACAGATAAGATAATGTTAGACTGGACACACTTTAGGGGAGAGATAATTCACAGATAGATAGTTAGACTGGACACACTTTAGGGGGAGATAATTCACAGATAGATAATGTTAGACAGGACACAATTTAGGGAGATAATTCACAGATAGATAATGTTAGACTGGGGACCACTTTTAGGGGAAGATAATTCAACAGATAGATAAGTTTAGACAGGACACACTTTAGGGGGAGATAATTCACAGATAGATAATGTTAGACAGGACACACTTTAGGGGAGATAATTCACAGATAGATAATGTTAGACTGACACACTTTAGGGGGAGATAATTCACAGATAGATAATGTTAGACTGGACACACTCTAGGGTAGAGAATTCAGTGTAGAGTGAGATAATTCATTGTAGAAGGAGATAATTCAGTGTTAGATTAGAGATATAGTTATACACATACCCAAGTCAGATTTGCAACAATGAATGTTAGAGAATTTATCTTAATTTCCCCAAATACTATAATGTTTTCATTATAAATGTGGATACAAAACACAATCACGGACAATATCTATAGAGTATGCTTTGTAACCAATCATATTAGAGACATCTGTACTCCCTCTGTCATAGCTACATCATGGTTGTGAGATTATAAGATCAATATTCAATTTTACAAAGCTATGAATTCACAAATGGAAGGCTTATTCGTTAATGGTTATTTGTTTTAGAAAAGTATTAGTCTTCAAACAGCTTAATTATTAATGAAATTCATTATTCAAAAAGTGGATATTGATATAATCTTGGTTAGGCTAATGTGAACCTTAATAAAACATTAAGCTCGTTCTGAAAGATTGATTGCCAATACCGTCCCTGGTGTAATGCTCGGCAAGAGCCTCTTAATGGCGGTCCGGTCCGTGTGAAGGGCGTTTACTATCAGGGCATTTAAATAGTATAGTCTTACCCACTGGAAGATTTAAAGTTATCTAAATGGTGTTGTCTTTATATACATGGTTTTGACATTAAGGTGAAATCAAACTTGTGTAGATCGAAGTTTCTTTATCACGTGTCCAAATTTAAGTTAGTTTTGCTGAATTACAATAACTACGGTAAATATACATGTTCGTGTGAGATCCCTTCAGTATGAATTGAAATTTCAAGGGTATCACACAGTGTTTGCAATAAAGTGCATTGGTGTAAGTCTTCATTTCATTATATCACTGTCAACTAATATAAAAAAAAATATTTTCTATGGTTGTCTATCTTTGGTGGAATTTGCAAATAGGAAAAATCCGCAAAAATTACCAAAATATAGTATTGATACATAATTATATATTTTGGTAATTTTTGTGGATTTTTTCGATCTATTCCTAATATGTGTTGATACATAATTATTGAAATGCACATAATTATTATATGTCTCTCAGATCGGAGACCCGAAAATCATTTCACTTATTGTCTCTCATGGTTAGCCTAATCTGATGATTGATTTTGCTAAATGGAACACTTTATACCAATGCATTTAATAGACTGAATTCACCCAGGGTGGAACTGCATAATCTCAGAAAAGGTTACGCCAGAATTAAAAATCGAAAAATTAAAATTTACAATTAAAATTTACATAAAAATAGCTGATGGACTGTAGTAAAATCAGATGCAAACAGCAACATCTAGAAGGCAACATAGTTAGCTGTTATCAGGATAATAATGCATAGCTTATTTATTATAAAATATATATTTTCAGTTTAAACAAGGAGAAGAGACAGCGTGAATTGTTGCGTGTGACGAAGGAGGAACCAGGCTATCTTACAGAGGGTGACACTGAGACAGCCCGAGTACAGCTCTAAAACGGCTGGCCGACATCTGGGACGAAAGCAGAATTCATCGACAACATCAGTCACTACCCAAGGACTGGTGGCTTATGAAAAAGGTACGTGTAGACTAATAAGGTCATCGACAACATCAGTCACTACCCCAAGGACTCGCGGCTCATGAAAAAGGTACGTTTAGGACTAATAAGGTCATCGACAACATCAGTCACTACCCCCAAGGGACTGGTTGACTCATGAAAAAGGTACGTGTAGGACTAATAGTGTTGCGTGGCCTAATGGTTAGGTTGTCAACTTCGACCGAGAGGTTGTGAGTTTGAATCCTGCCGTTGCAGGGCCGACATTGTGTCCTTGGAAAAGGCACTTTACACAAATTTCCTCACTCCACCCAAGTGTTAAAGGGGTACCTGGCTATGACAGTGAAGAATTTGTCAGAATGTTAGTGTCTTACGCTGTAATGGGCAGCTTGCACTGATCGAGAAAGTTTCGGGATTGTTAGATCTCCAAGGGTAATAATGCATTGTAAAGTGCTTTGAGCACTTCGTGGATAAGGCGCTATATAAATCCAATCATTATTAATTTATTAATATTAACAAATTAAGGACGGTGGCTCATGAAAAAGGTATTGTGAATGTAACAAAACTATGGCTGGGACACATAATTTTCTTTAAATGTATACATGTGTATTTTTAATTAGTACTGTATTCTTTCTATAGAGCACTTTGGGTGCTTTAAAAGTTGGAAAGGTTGGGGGGGGGGGGGGCAGTATTTAAGACTTTGTTTGAATCAGTTGAATCTCCATTATCTCAAACTACGCAGCACAGTTTCAAGGCTGAAGTAAGGGGGCGTGTCTAATATCTAATTAGGAATGTGTATTATGACATCACACAAACAACAAAATATCGGAACACTGTCAATATCCTGTAATTTTAGAAATAATTTATTTTTATTTAATTGCGCGGAAGTATTGTATCTACACCCAACTTACATTAGACGTGCTTTGATTGGTCGTGTCAGTGGGATTTGAGTCTTGACGCCCTCAGATATAAAACAACATCGATCACGATCACTTATTTATCATGACTTCATCGCGATCTAGACATGTTGACACATTTCTGTGATATAGATGGTGGCGATCAATTGTCTCTTATTAACAAAAAAAATTAAATTCTATGTAAATCCAAAATAGTGATTGAAATATTTAAAAGACAATAAATTTGAGCACAATGCCCACCTTATAAAATACACTAAAAATATTATCTATTTATCCCGTAGGAAAGCATTCTGATGCCTTATTTTTTGAGTAAGGGGAAGTTGAGTCGATCTGCGTGGGTCATGCATATCGATTCATTACTTAAGGGCAATGCCCTGAATACACCACACTGTGTTGTTTAAACACGCAACCAAATAATATATTACAGCTATTTGGCAAAAACGTTTGCCTCCTAATGAAATACATAGAAATAAATTGATTATTTGAAATCCGAGGTTTGCAGATGACTGTAAGAAATTCAACATACGAATACAAGTGTGATTATTATTTTAAACAATTGATAGGTCCATAAATCTGCAAAGGAATGCACACGTATCCATAAACTAAGGTTTATAAAAACATATGAATCAAAATTAGGCATTTCAATGCCATAAATATGCCCTTGTTAATATGAAGATTTATTGATAATCACAATACTGGTGGTCATGTTGCAAAAACCACGTTGATGCCGAGTCACGTGATCAAGTCTAAATATTGAAATGTAATCGTCCTGATATGTATTTTCAGTCCATTATATTTTATCAATTTTTCAAAGTTCCAAGATGAGTCTGCATCAAATAATTATGTTTTTCGATCTGCCATATTTCAGCGATTTCCATGGCCACCTTAACTGTGCTGCGTATTGGGACTGAAAAAAAACTCGAGACTATCGAGCATTCCGATGATATCTATAGGTCACAAAATACTATACATAAATTAAATACATGCAGGGACTTCCGAATCTCTTCAACTAACATCATGCATTATATAATTAGTGTTCGAAGATATTCGAAGAGTTTCCACTTGTATTTCCAGTAACACTTTGACTTTGAGTTAATGATTATCTTGCTGCTACTTTCCAATTACTATAGACTATATTATATCTAATACAGCTTGGTCATTATTCATGATTTATTTTTCAGATACACTCATACAACATCATAGGATATATAGCCTGTAATTTATTTATTATCGGCAAATGGGGGTGGGGGGGGCGGGAACGGGGGGTGGGGGAGGATGGAGGTGAGGCTCTTTAATTTTGAGAGTCGAAAAGAGTCCCACAGGGCACTTATAGGGGGTAGGGGTGCTCAGTAGAATGAATACTGTATACTGATCCATCTTGTCTGAAATCATTCCATTTTGTTCACAGTGGTTTGATGATATATATGTAACTTACAATATCCAATGTGGGGAGAGAATCTTGTGCATTCAGTACAATACTTCGATGTGCTTCAATTTAAAAAAAAATTAATCGTGTTTTGAAAAGCAGTGATTATATGTACATGGAGTGTAATATATTGCAACTTTCATTATGTGTGTTTCAGGAGAGGACGAATCTAAGCTTGACAGCCGATCTCAAAAGAAACGGGAAAAGCGAAGTCCGGAGGAAAAACTGAACTTAAGGAGAAGTCGCAACCTAGCAGGGTCAGGAGGAAGCCCCTCAGAAAAAACAGGAAGAGAAAACCGAGCTGAAGGAGAAGGAATCGCCGAAAAAAGAGAAGGAATCGCCGAAGAAACAGCCGGAGGAAAAAACCGAGCTGAAAGAGAAACAAGAACTGAAAGAGGAGCCAAAGAAATCAACGTCTCCAACGAAAGAATCGGCATCACCTACAAAAGATAACGAGGAAACTCGGGAAGAAATCGCGGAATAAGTCAATAACGGACACTAGAAATTCATGTTCTCAATGACCTCAAACTTCCTCGTTCAGAGAAAACAGTAAGACTTGTTCATCTGAATCAGATGTACCTTTTTTTGAAGAAGTTTCGGAACTTCTTTTCGTTCAAAGTTGAGGTCTATTAGAGGGATGACAGATTTCAAAAGGATAATGTTGTGTGTGAAATGAAAAACCTGAACTGTCAAAAATCTATTGAACTAATGTCACAACTCTGGTGTATAACATGTTATCTAATGAAGGATTACGTTCTTTTGACTAGGAACTTGGGAAGAATGTATTTATAATATATGCACTACTTAAAATTTATACCGAAGAGCAGAATGTATGCTTTACGAATTAATTCCTTGAGGAGTACAAAAAAAAAATTAATTGAAAAAGCAATTGAAAATCAAGAACACAAATACCTCAAGATATGTTATTGAGTAAACAGAAATATGAAAGGGTACCATTGTTTGTATGAAATATTTGTTATGAATATGCAGAGAGTATTATTGTTTTTTTCCTATACAAATGATGTGTAATAATTAATATTTATCATGACAATGAATTCCTTTGAATTGTACAATCACACCAAACCTTGTGATATGCTGTGAATTTGATTCACGTGTTTTGATACCAACTTCGATCTTGTTGCTGATTTTTTCGTTGCTTTGTTTGCTGTATGTACCTGTGATGATAGCTAGAGAATTTTATACCTCTGTTTCTCGTTGTCTTGTTACTGACAGTGATGTGCTCCATTTTGCATGTGTGTAAACCATTGTTAACCTTTTGAAAATTCAGTTGATTAAACTTCAATATCAGATTCCGGAATGGAAAATTTGATTTCATATGTGCGTAATGATTGTTTATAGTTGCATGAACTGTTGATAAGAGAATCATACTCAAATTAGGAGATATTTTAAAAGTTCTACTTTTTCTCCAAGTTACAATATGTATATTAAAAAAATTATTCAGAAATACTTGAGTCGATTAAATTTGTTGAGATATAATTGACTAAATCATATCATGCTCCGATTCTCCGTCATTGTAGATCTGTGAAGCGTATCGGTAACTTTGTGTATCTCGATCAGTATTTCATGTATGTTACATGTAAAAAGCTAGTTAGAACTTATGTAATTTGTCTATTTTTTATTTTTAAATCCTTTTTAATGATTGAATAAACCTACGTTAAATCTTTTGCGTAGTTGGTTTTCTGGCACAGCTAGACGAGTTTGGCATGTGGATATTGAAGTAGAATAACTGGCAAGATTGTACAGTAACACATCAGACGTCACTGCAGCATGCTGTATATGAATACTGCTTACCAGTATTATAGTAAAGTGATTTTCATAAAGAATATGGTCTAATGAAGGGTGAAAATTGGCCCTGTGAATGGTCATAATTTAAGTGAAAGCGTCAACACTACAAATTAATTTTCTGCACAAAGTGATAGTCCAACAAATTATCTTCTGCACTAAATTTAGTCCATGTATGATAGTTTATCAGGGTGGGTAAAAAATCTTTCGAATTTTGCATTGGTGTATCTGATAATTCACTTTTAATTTTGACCATCTTTCAACAACGCCGCAATTTCACCTTGGTGGGCCTCCCGTACTCCTTTGCTGTAGTTTTAAAAAGATATGTATTTATGAACTCATTTGATATAACTAGATCAGAATTATTTGTCCCAGACACTTCACTTTAGGTTTGTTGTTACAGTACTTCTGCCACTGTATACATGTCAATTATGAATAAGTGAAACATCCTCAAACAACGTTTGGTTATGAACGAAATGTACTCCTCGAAAGACTGAACTCAACTACTGCTGTAAAAACCTTTTTAAGTGAAGTTAGAATTGTTTATTTATGCTGGTGTGACTCGAAAGACCTTTAAATATTTTGTTTAAAATTGTATAGGAATGTCGATACTATTCTAAAAAGTATTATTATGTCTACACAAGTCTTCTCAAATGCTTTTAATTTTGCAGGAACTATTAAAAAGACAATTTTGCTGAACAAATCCACAGTGATATTTCTGCATGGCCGGATTCCAGGAAAATTGCAGCTAACGGGGGGTGGGGTTGAGTAATAGGTGATCTGGGGCTGCCTTGAAGCCCCCTAGTGGGTCTCTAGGGCAAATTCCTAGTGGGGTCCTCAGGGGCAAAAGCCCATGGAAACTTACAAAATTCTACAAACAAGTTTTTTTTTAAAGTAAATGCTTGTGCTCATTAAAGTACAACTAAAGAACCCACTCGACATTCCCGACCGAATATTCTCATTGCTCAACACCATGAATATCTTAGTACTTTCCCCAGTTAAGTGGACAAATAGAAGCTTTGTTGTGTTGGAACCGACACTTACTGAAGTCTTAACTTTACCATGAACCTATTAGTATCACTATTGGTTGGGTATGATATATACTAAGTAAAGTTTACTATAATTTTGAATTGCATTTATTGAACAGACATCTTTGCGAACCAGTCATTCATTGTGATTTTGACACAAAGATCAATGAAACATTCAGATGAGCAAAATAATTCATTATACATGTATCTGTCCTTTGTTTTCATTGATTTGCAAACTAAACTTTTATACATGGATGGAATAATCACGAGATGCATTATGTTTTAAAACTCTTCAATCAATTTTGTTAATGTTGATTGACAATAACAATAGAGTATGACTACTTAACCTCGCTCACAGAAATTCATTGTCGCAGATCGGTCCAGCACGGCAGTCATGAATAAGAAATGATGCGTACAATAACCGATTTACCGCACTCAACCAAATATCTCGTCAAAAAAGAATTTACTAATTAACCATGGACAAAGAACCTTACTCCAACCTCAACTCAATTTTCTTGATCATACCTCTGCTATCCAAAAAAATTATGAATTTACACAACTAGCCAAACTGGATAACCCAATGGACCACAATACGAGAGAAATCCTTTGAGATCATGAAATAATGATGTCAAAGTGCATAAACACCACTGAGTACTATGTGTTGAGTGACACGCTTCTATCTGTAGATAACGTCGCTCCGTCTAGCCCGTACAGAGGATTTTACTACACTCTGTCATTACCTTGAAAATAGTTCCTGCATACGTGATCCCAACCTCACCTGCATCTATACCCTTCTTCCTTTTTATTTCTGGTCCTGCCAAATAAACTGGCTGGAAGCTTCGTATCCGAAGGGGTATAGAGTACGCACTTAAATCATCGGGATGGATGATATATTCTACTGCTATTGTCCTCCATGAAATCCTCAGTACGCATGTGTACTGTGAAACCTACGTTCTGCTCAACAAGAAGCAAGTAGTGTTGTAGAGTTACTAATATAATGAGTATGTTAAAGGTAAAAAGGTCATTAGAAATTACTAATTTACATATTCAGTTTATGATGTTCAAGAACGATAGTTATCTAGAAAAGTCGTATATGTCTGATATGTAATTCTTTTTGCAGTTAAAAGAAATATTACCATTGCATCAAAATTCTGCTTTAACACCACGATATCTTAGATTTGTCCAACTAGTACATAATTAAAACAATCTGTTCACACTATTTTGGGATATTTGGTATAGCCTTAAGGAGTTTGATAACAGTAGTCAGTCCAGAGGGCTAATTTCAATGATTTTGGATGAGAAACCAAGAACCAATGTCGAAACACACTCGAGGGTACCGTGTCACAGCAGCTGGCCGTTTGCTATGACACATATATGAACAATATTAGAATGATAATCCTCCTGGCTCAAAGTTGCCTACCCTGAGCGCCGAAGGTCACTAGGCCTGATAATTTATCGCAGCTCTTCCCAAGCAATGGTGAACGTCCCATATTGGCTGAAATATTCTCAAGAGGGACGTAAAACAATATACTGTACAAAACTAAACCGACAACGACAAGCAAGCGATCTGGATTCCTTGGGACACTGCTAAAAGGGGGATAACTCTTACAAAAAACAACTTTCGGTCATGGTGTACACAAACATACAATGCTTTTCCTAAAAATTTTATTTCATAAAAACATCTTCATTGTTTCATAAATGTTTTATATTTACATTCATTCAATTCATTATAGACAAAATCGATAATCCACAATCAAATAAACAACGTATTGGATCTACTCTTCGCTCATTCATTAAATTAAATTCAGCATCTGAATTTCACTTCTATAATTCATGCACAATACAACGCACTTTATTCAGTTGCTCTCGATTTCCAATTTCTTTTCTCCTCTGCAATAATTCTAGCTGTCATTCCTTCATGATGTTTGATTACAGTGCAATCGTGCTTGTTTGCGGTGTGAGATCAGATACAAAAACCTTGATTATGTCGACGAATTTTGTATTTGAACACATAATAATAAATCCGAGCAATCCAATATAATTGCACCATTGACACAGTACATCTATTAAGTAAATGCGGTTTTCTTTTTCTTAAAATTTAAGTAATAATATAAAGAGAACAGAGAACAACAGATTAAAGTTCTGCTTCTAAAAACAGCAGATTTTAAAAAGCATTTTTCAACACGCAAACTAAAAAGTCTTCTGCTGTCTGCATTGGTATTACATGCGAGGAAAAATTTATCTTATTTCCTCATCATTAAAACTTGGCATATATAAACATACCATAACAATTCAGCCGTTGACCATTCTATGTGACTTAACTGAGGTTATTCTCCCATTAAATTTCATCGCCTGCATCATCATGACTTTGTTTTCAATAATGTTCCTTTAAACCACTTTTCTCACGAACCTGGACTCTCCCTGGCCTGTAAATACTAAAAACAAATCTTTCAAAAACAAAAATTATCATTAAAAAGCAGAATATTTTATAAAGTCTGAAAATTTTTTACCGTAAGCACAGTAAAATATCATACAATTTTGGTCAAAACCTTTAATCCGCAAACAATGTTCCTAATTAGCAGCGACAAGTCCTGTTAGAGGGTATTCTATTGTAGTATGCAGTAACAAACTTGTGGATCGATCGCTGGTCGAACACTGATTATTTTCGATAGCTTAGCAGAACTGTAGCTCTCTGAAAAAATGATGGAGGACAGAATCATGAGGAAGCCCCCCCCCCCCCCCCCCCCCCTTGACGTCCACGCCCTTATATAAGACCTTCAATTTCATTCGCCACAAAAGTTGCGGCATGATTGATGGCCTTATATCGTTGTATCTGCATCGCTGAGCTATGAATATATTTCTTAAAACTTCTTACATATTTTCCTACCATCTTACGGTATGCTGTCCAAACATTACCTTTCAAAAATCTCATTAAAGACCCATTAACGACTCAAAAGGTACAGTTTCAAATGAATTTCATCTGTTGACAAGCCAAGCTGTGACAGACAAGCACAAACGGTGGGCAGGACAGACAGACCAGACGGAAAGTTACCAAAAAACAATGTCTTACCTGGTACTTACTATTTGCATTAGAATTACTGGTCTGCTACTTGTGAACCAATCTGTGAGTTTTCAAACACCATAGAAGAACAATCTACAGGAATAAGTCTCGTAATGTAAACATATCATACAGAAATGGAGACATAAAACAAAACACAGTCAGTAAAAATAGAACGAGGATTTCTCCAGTTCTTACCTCAGATGTGAATATGAAAGAGAAAAATCGGAACACCTCATGTTAACTGATCACAGCTGAGTACATGTTATTTTGCAATGTTTCTTTATTTCTTTAATTTAATGGAATACAGGAATCAATCAAACTTTCAATTTTAAAATTTGTCACTGCTTTATCATTTCGAACCATTTTTGCAACATAAAATATTTTAGTCGAAAATTTTTTTTCTGTCATTAAAATATTATCTATTCGCCTAAATTTACTAGGTGAATAATTCACAAGACGAACAAGCCTTCACAATAACAGATGCACTTTTCTTCATATATTTTCCACAATAACTGCATTTGTACATACATGAGCATGTACATATAATAACAACAAAATTTCTGATTCATTGTAGTCACGTTACAGGTTGGGAAGGAGAAAAAGCCACTATAATTAAGTGGACAAATTTTAACCATTTTTCAGCCTCTACATACTTGTCATATTTTCATCTCCTCATTTTTTCTTTAGAAGTTTGCGGCGTCAATTCCACACGATATATCGGCTCGCGAAACTTTTGCGGCGCCGCAAGCTGACGTCACAACATTCGTTACACAAAAAGTGGAAAATTTGATCTGTGCGTACAATATAGCTAGAGCACGTTATTTGACCGTTACTTGTTAAACATATGTCAACAAACTTTGAAGTTTCAATTTTTTTTGTGTTTTCATACTTCTTAGTCCATTAACCATAGAAATAAGGGTTGAAAATCAAATGCTAATCGTTCGTTTCTACATGAAATTTGAAAGTTAAATAAAAACGGTTATAGACTTTGTATGGAAAATGTGATGACCTCGTTTTTTGTCGCGACACGGACCTCGCAAGCTCGGTCCGTCTACGCACCATAAGAGCCCGCCGAATCCACTCGTACAAAACTCCATCGTCATATTTTCCCACTACAAAAGCTAAGTCTATAACTATTAAATAATAGACCTTACCAAAGAAGATCAAATACTAAATAAGTATGAAGTTCACCCTTGGCTTAATTGTTAGACACTAACATAGGAGAAGTAGACACAGAGCGTGGCGCGGGGGATGGGCCTTTCCTCCGCGTGTGGGAGATGCTCATCGTGTACCCGGTATCCGGAACCTTCGTGTCACACTCGTGGCGGATCCTCTCCCAGCGAAATCTATACAGTACAACCAACTGTCGTACGTATTTCCACAGGTCTTATGAAATAAATACATAATCAAATTCAATATCACTGACTACTTTCTACATTGATGTAATTTAAGGTGGATTGCTACACAAGAGAACATCTGATGAGGATGAAAAGTAAGAGAAATGTTTAAATCAATTATTTGAGAATAAAGCAAATTTCAAATTCATTCTATTGGCATCAAAATAAGTGCAGTTTTAGTCAGAAACTGATTGAAAAAAAATTACAAAACCCCTGCTGGAAATCGACACGTCGGAATCTACAGCTTCAGGTAAAATTTCCGATCCACACTCGAAGAAACTTCAGTAAAAAAAGAGCTGATAAACTTCAAGGATGTCAAGTTCCCTTAAGGATTCTAAACAGCATTAGTGAAATGATGTCTTCATATATGTACCAAGTTACCTTTATAAACTCATGAATCTTTTTTCTTCTGCTTTTTCGACAGAAAACTCGATATAGTTCACCATTTAATGTTTTTTAACTTCGAAGTTATCGTCTCTGACGAAGTGGACTGTCCTGGAAATTCCTCGGCCTTCAGCTGACTCGGAACGTTTTCTCTCGCTGGTTCAGCGAAAGGTTTTGTTCATCGAGACGCGCGTGATCGCCGTGGTTCTCTATCACTCATTCAACGAGCTTCTAGCCTGACCTCGCGCATAGACGTCGTCAGTTGCCATGGTGACAATCTATCTGTGAAATTAAAGTATATTCTTATTATCAGTAATATCTTTCTAGACTATCATAAATCAATCTATACCTAATTATGAATAATCAACCTGCGAAGCATAGAAAATATATATATATTTTTTTATGATATGTATATAAAAAATATTCTATGATATGAACTTCCTCCAAGCCTGCAATAGATTTTATTTTATACAGAAAAACTGTGAAAAATACCCATTTCATTCAAAATACAGAAAATTTGCCGGAAAACATTATGTCTTTAATGAGAGATATCATATTTGCATTCAATGTCATTTTAATCAATTTAAGAATTAACAACTGCATTGCATTGGGGTTCTTGTACAAATTTTATCAAAAACACAAATTATGTTGATTTACAAAACCAATATCATATAATGCAATTATAGCTAAGGCTGAACGGATTGTGAATATCAGCTTTGATAGCTCAGTGGTTAGAGAACCTCACTAGTAATGTAGTGGTTCCAGGTTTAATTTCTGGTCCAGCCACAGATTTTCTCCTCTGAGTCTCATGCATCTACTGTATACTGACCACCCCTGGAATTGCAGGTGAAAGTCCTGCCAGGGGCAAAAAGAACCTGGGTTGTGTGTCTTTGAGGGCGAAAGGAAGGAATGTAACAGCTACTTAACTGCTGAACAAACAGTGGATACCAGCCTGGATAGCTCAATCAGTAGTTAGTGCACTGAATAATAAACACAGGGGTCCCAGGTTCGATTTCCAATCTCCAGCTATAGATATTCCTCTCTCTCCTAATTATACTACAATAATAGTCTTCTAACATTTTCAATAGCCAAGGTTGCCACTCAAAGTTTTCTTGCATTAAGGGTGAAACACCGTGTTGTGTATCGTCACCCTTGGCTAGTGAAGATGGTCTTCTATGTAACTGTTTGTTACTTGACCATGAACGCTCCGAACTGGTGGACTTTAAATAAAATCTGAGTTTTGTCACAGATACAAGTAAGGAAACCATATTCTTTGATATGTGGATCGAATTACAAATTTTATAGACACTGTGACGTGTACTGTATATACATATGGCAGTCACGAGCAGCATAGATAAATATATGGAAATACACTGCACATTATGAAAGTCTAGTTGCCTGGTGGTATATACTCCTCATCATTAATAATAGCACGCAAGGAAAATTCGAAAAGAAATAAATATCGTATCGTGTGAAATGATCATTCATGCAAAGACTGCACAAATGTTCTATTCGATAGCGAACGTTCATGCTCAATGACTTACATTTAGAAGCTGAAAATATCCTAAGTGATTTAAAGTTTCTGGAACTTGTGCTACTTCAATAAAATCTAATTTCCCGAATTTGCTTGTCTACATCGCAGCCATGTTATTGACATCGTGCGTATCTAAGCACAGCTGAAGACTGCGACCAATGAGCGGTTGGTTTACAAAAAATCGTTAAAAGTGCATAAATTTAAAGTTGATATGTGAAACGTGAAAATCCCGATTTGATAGGATGAAACATGCAATTTAAGGTTCTGGAATGCACATATACACTGTGTTGTAATTTTATTCTTTCCTCTAAATCTTGTGATCTGTATGTGTCTTAATTTATCTTTGATTTCTTGTGATAGTCGAATAAAAGAGCTCTTTTTTTGATTTGATTTGATTTATTCAGAATTTTTTGGCACATATAATTACGCTCAAGTTATAACAACATAAAACAGATGGCAATAAGATTAAAATAAATAACATATAGGAGTGCATATTAAGGAGCTTGTGTCGACTGTTTATGTGTATTATATATAGTACCGATCGACTTTGAATAAAAAAGATTATTTTAATTTGTCTGAACAAAACTTTCCGGATAGTCGCTGCTCATCACAGTGCATTTTGACTTTCCAAGATTCTGTGAGGACTGAGTAGATGTGTTTTAATGAGAATAGAGAGAGGAGAGGAAGAGAGAGAAGAGAGAGAGGAGAGAGAGAGAGAGAGCAGAGAGAGAGAGAAGAGAGAGAGAGGAGAGAGAGAGGATGTACGAAGAGAATGCGGCAATAAACTTTAGTGAGGAGAGCAAATGATGTCGCGCACCCAAAAAATAGAAATGAGAGGAGAGAGAGAAAGAGAGAGAGAGAGAGAGACGAGGAGAAGGAAGAGAGGAGAGAGAGAGAGAGAGAGATGAGAGAGAGAGAGAAGACAGACCAGACCGAGACAACGTCACAGAGACAGAGAGACAGAGAGAGCAGCAGAGAGAGAGAATGCCCAAAAAAATAGTGAGAGACAGAAGTGCCCCATGAAAAATAGTATGAGGGGAAGAGCAGAGAGAGAAGGTCAGAGAAGAGACTTGAAGAAGAGAGGAGAGGAGAGAGACGAGCTAAGAGAGAGAGAGAGAGAAGAAGTACTGATGCAATCGCCGACTTGTGGTAATTGGCAATGACCTTTCGTTGTGTGAGGCAATTGGTGTCTCCGTAATTAGTCTGTTTTAATTGTAAACACTCCTGTTCTTATCAATAAACAGTTACAAATTACGGGAATGTTTCTATCATTCTTTTTGTGGGGAATTGTCTGGGGGTAATTATTCAAGAAAACTACCTCTTGATTTATTAATAATGAAATGGTGTCCTATTATGGATATACCACGTTAGCACCATCCGTAGAGGGCTGGTACCTTTAAACAGGAGGATCCTTTATCGTGAGCCAAGCTGCTGTGACATGGACCTCGGTTTTTGACATCCTCATCGGAAGACCATTTCTAATAAAGTTGCCTTTTACGACACGCAAGCGGAGCTGAGGACCATATTCTAACCCGGCAATCCACGAGCGGTAAAATATGTTATATTGTAGGAAATGAATTAAGAGATCATAGAAATCTCAGAAGTGCTTACAAGTCATGTTCAAAGATAGTGTTTCATTTTTATTAAGGCGTTGAATGAAAATGCACATCGGATTCATGTGCCCTCACCCCCATGTGAAATTAACAATAGAAACCCCCCCCCCCCTACCCTTAAATTCCCAATACGAAGAATTAATAGAACTACCCATTCTGTGAAATATAAAAAATAGACTCTGATAAATACTTAAATAGAAATAATTCCACAATTAATATTATATTAGAATATAACGGTATATCTTGAAATGATAGAGTCATTCATTCAAAAGTGTGTAATATAAAAATATAACAACGAAAACAATAAAAAATAAATGAAAAAATATATAAATGAATAAAAACAGAAGAAAACTAACAACTCGTCAATATCAGTCATCATTGTGAAACACCGAGATCGGTTCCCTCCCTGCTCTCACACTATCGAATATTCTGCAAGAAAAAATATTGCGTTCGCAGAAATTCGTAGACAATAATAGGATGGGTGTTTCAATATATCAAAAATGCACCAAGGCATAAGATCGTTTACAATTGTCTTACGAATCTTTAGAGTGGTTTGCCGGTCTTAACGAATTCCAATCGAACCTTAATAATTTTTTTGCATATTTTATACAAGAAATTTCCTTACATTTATTAACTGTCCGAATGAACAGCAATGCCTTTACTCACCCTTACAACATGTTTGCGATAACGATGCGAGTCTACACGAATTCTTGCGAATGTCATTAGTAAAACGCATAAAAGCGCCAATGCGTTGCCAGTTCTTTTTTTTCAATCTTCTCGAATCAATTCATTTTCAATTTAGTTTTTGAAACTGACAAGTTATTCGAAACTTAGAGTTGCATCACAGCTGAAGGGGTCGACGGCAGAGAATCGAACACGAATCTACAAGTGCAATCTACCAGAGTTACCAAATTCCCCCCCCCCCCCCCCCAAACATAAAAAACATGAACGACGAAAAACAATTAATACCACAGGGATAACAATTCTTTTGAATTCTCGGTGATCAGATCTAAACCAATTTCTACACACCAATTGTACAGACATTGCACCCAGCCGTTTATAACACCATTCCGTCATGAGACATCCGAACAAACAAAAGAAGAACAGAAACCAACCTTGCGAAATAGGAATGTATTACGATCAATGCAAATGGCTTGCCATCAATACGATTGCCTTACAATACTAGTTGAAATCATTTACGATGCATCTGAGGAATGGTCAATTCCTGTGCCGAATTTTAGGACACTGATTATCTACACAATTCTTATAAAATCTCTACTGAACGCGACCACAGTATTCAACATTCAAGCTAGCGATAGGAGAGCGAAGACGAGCGAATAAGCCGGCGAATGACATTCTTATGATCATGGACAGGATATTCGGCAATAGTGTGAGAGGCAGTAAAATAGCACTCATTTAAAGATACATGCTAAATCACTACTGTTTTATTTGTTGCGTTATGTTCGTGCTGCGCACGACACTATTAGATATAATTAGACCCCTGATACTGCGAATGGGTCTTAAATTGAAATTAACGAGAGATAAGAGTTATTTCAGTTAGGTGCTATCACTATTTTTTAAAAAAACAAAAACAAGCTAACCAATAGCGGCAGATTAAGATAGTTGGCAATTGAAAAAGACAAAGACGTCACCGCCCACCACACGCTGCTTATTAGTAGCGCAACATAATAATTTTATAGATATTGATACGGTGGATGATACGAAATACTGATCTCAAGTTAGCTAGAAAGGAGGTAGTTATTCGTATATAAGTCTGATTAAATTGGGACACACATCCAGAAAGAGCGTGGGCTATGATATAAACACCGCTTAGCAGAGTAGTTTCGAGACTTCATAACGTATATGTCCACTCATGGGAGCGTCACAGTAAGCACTTTGGAAAGCTATAGCATGAGATTTCAGTCTAAATTAAAATCATCTTGGGAGGAGCCTTAATGAAAGTAAGTTAAATATTCAATCCGAGAGAGAGAGAGAGAGAGGAAGGCAGGACGAAGAGAGAGAGAGAGAGATGAGGAGGAGCCACACACACGAGAGAGAGAGTATAGTATAGTATTCTAAACATGTCATTGACACAATAAGGTATAGCGAGCTACTAGCGCGCGGGGAGTTATTGGAAGGCCAGTATTCTTCGTTGGACTGCGAATTTTTGATGGACACCGCACAAGAATAGATAAACTAAAATACATAAGAGCAAGAGAGAGTTATATATTGATGTCAGAGAGGAGAGAAGTAGAGAGAGAAAGAGAGAGAGAGAGAGCAGAGATGACCAGAGAGAGAGAAGAAGAATGTGATTATAAAGAACTGATATAATACCTCCAATAAGGACCTATTATTCCAGCGACACTTGTAATATCGCCTACATCGTGTCTCCTGCCATAACAACTTTCCAATTGGTCTTTATAAAATCAAATTAAAACAGGCGTTTCATCATACATATCGATTCTAAGGGTAGAAATACCCATAGTCGGTCAGCTACGATTAAGGATAACACTTGTAGTGACAATAGTCAACGGTCGTGTCCGAAGTAAAAAAAAGTTAAGAATTAATACTGGGCCGACCTTACACGCATTTCGACCCAAGTTTTGTATCTCTATTTTGCGGGAGGTTTGTATTGGAAGAAAAATTATAGATCTAAGTTATTGAGGTCCATATGGTCCAGGTAAATAAATAGAATTTAATGTTTACTAGGTAATCATGTATTCTTTATTTTTTTTTTTTTTTTTTATTTTGTTTTTTTACTAAAAATGCAAGATAGCGAATTAATCAAGTCACATAGCATATGTGTTGTTTAATAAGGATATGGTTTAAAGACGCATAACCTATTATATCCACATAGAGATTAGCATAGATAATAGAGCTAGCAAGGTTTTAAAAGAGACCTATCACAGGTAAGAGAGTGTGTGAGAGCTTTAACGTTTGACTGTGAGCAACGTATGACCAGCGGCAAAATGTCACACGGTACCCAAGTAAGATTTCAGCCAAATCAACGGCTTGAGAGTATTTGTCGCTATTATGTCTAAACCTACACAAAAACCTAACAAGGGGTCTTAATGGTTCCATGAGAGAGTAGCGCTGGAAGCTATTTCAGACTGGTACGGCGGTGTACGACGAAAGGTTCATGGCTCCCGGGGGGTACGGGACCTGGATTTCGCACGTTCTGATGCTCTCGACCAGCCATTAAAAGCTGTTAAAGAGAAGCTGTAAAAACGACAAGTAAGGGAATCCTTGTCATTTGGATCACATAGATGGGTCCTATTGGTACTTTCATGCCATGGAAAATTAGGTCAATCTGATACCCGGAAGTGTGGTTATACGCTCACCTGAACTTTGACCATTTTTTCGGCAACTACCAGAAACCGCGGTAATAAAGCGACAACCTTGTTAAATGGAGCTTTAACTGACGGCTTGTTAGAGACTTATAGTGTCTTTTAAAGACATAGAGAAGTGCTGATCAGGTGAATTCAAATTCGGTACAGGACCCAGGGCTTCATTTCCCTGCTTTCAGTTTGGGCTGGTATGGTACCAGTGGCTCCCGGGGGGTCGGGACGGATTTGAGTCTCTAGTCGTCCACTCTATAATGTAAAAGTGAAGTAGCGCATAGTTCATTGGATAACATAGAGGGTACTATTGGGACTTCATAGCATAGAAGATGGATTAGGTGCTCTGATTACCGGGATGTGTATATGAGCCACATCTGAACTTTGCAGAAGTATGGAATCGGAGCAGATGTC
>CAJDSM010020173.1:59-19294 GCA_903981925.1 Ostrea lurida
AAGCTCTATTCTCTAAGATAAGTGACGGCGGGAATTTCTGATTTTCGTGTTCGAAAGAATTCTTAAAAACACTCTGCCCTACTTTGGCAAGAGATGAATTAATTTCGAGAGAACAGATGTGCAATCATCTTTTAGTACTAGCCATCTTTTGACTTTGCAGCCTTTCGAATTTGATTTTGGATTGAGGATCCAAAAACAGATATCCTATTTTTTTAATAGGTTCATAGTAGAACCTAGATTTCATTCTGCCCTGTTGGTGACACCCCTATTGATGAAACTGATTGCTACTGTGTTCACCAAAGTATAGGATAGCTTTTTGTAATCGTCTCGGACACCTTGCTGATCGACCACATCAAAGTTTGAGCTAGTATATAGCATTAAAGGATCAGAGTACGACTCTTCTTCAATGCGGTTTCCCATCTCTCAAAGTCAATGCTTCCTTTCAGACACAGAACTTTACTTTATCAAAGAAATTCAGTTAACTCTGATGTAGAGTGGATGTCCTTCCGTTATGCCTTGTCTTCTTCGTCTCTCACTTTCCCACATTGAGTGTGCCCAACCTCGGGTTCAACTTAATCTTCTATTTCTGGTCCTTGACTATCATACCATCTTCTGAGTCAGCGAGATCTTCCGTCAAAGCCAATTCGCGGAGCCTTTTCCATCCACCTTTCACAACGGCCATTTTATTCCTGCTCATTGCCCCAAAACTACTTTCATTGAATTCAGAATATTACTCCAGGATGACGTGTGTCTTCAAGGTGATAAGCATGTCTCGAACGTGAATTGCAACCAATCGGCATAATTCATGGTATCAAGTCAAGAATAAAGTGGAATTCAAAGCCGAAAGACTTTCCATGAAATGTTTTAAAGTCAGATTCCCGAAATTACCTAAAGAAAGTTAAAATCCAGCATTTTTCTAATTCAGAATATAATCCCCAGAATTTGGAGATGGGGAAACTCTTTCTCACGAGTAGAACACCAATTCTAAAATGTCATTCACTTCAATGCTCATCTTCTCGTCGTTCTTGTGTCTTACAATTTCTATATGGCAAGAATTTTCATCAAATCATAAAGGACAAACCATGCTGTACCGTGATGGGGCCTGTGCGTGTTCTTTAGCGATATTGGAAAGCCGTTGACCGAAAAATTCTTGCCCGTACCAGGACGATGCCGATTTCAGCCTCAGTCAAAGATTGATACCCAGCCAGACCCTTTCAATTAGATCACCTAACAATTTACAACGCTGCCTAATTCAAATTATGGCCAATTCCCCCAAACAGTGTAGCACTAAGAGGCTGTCCTCAGCCGTACTTTTCTGGCCACTAACCTTGAATCTGCCTTTGCGGGTGGACAAAACAAGGGTTGACATCTGCTGGCAAGTACCCGCGGTGTTTGAGGTTGACAATAACTGAGTAATCTCTTGATCTTTACCATGGCGTGGCGTTAATTAGGTTTGATACAAGTGTTGCTATGGTCCTGCCAGTAAAGGTTACGCAAAGAAGTTATGCTGACCCTCACATGTGGCCTCTATTTTCGAGGAATTGGTAAGACTTATGACACCGTACTCTGAGTTTTAAAAACATCTTGTGTTAAACTTACATAGCTCCAGCCAATCATAGCGCACCTGACTGTTCTGTAGAAGGTAATCTTTGATTTTAGGAACTTTAACTGGAGTTTGAACTGTCGGAGGAGCTGGTTTTGATTTCAGAAAAAGCTGAGTGGTGGAGGATGGGTCAGGCAGTTGATACTTTCTTTGCATGTTGGTTTCTGCCAAGCGGCAATGTAGTTTCTTTGTTCTCTGGGTGTCGGTAGGTATTTTGATGGATGTTGATAATCATGCGATTATTCCCGTGCACATGAAATTAACGTAAGCGCCAGTTTGTGGAAGCAAGGATTATGATCAATATTATCACAGTTGCAATTGCTGTTGATAAATACACCCTTTTGAAGTACAGCTGGACAAACAACACCATCCTCTACATACGTTTTGAATACACTATCGCTCGATGGCGTATAGAAAGTTTCCAGGCACGATCTAAGAAATGGAAAAGACCGGGTTGTTGAAAGAAGGTATCTATCAGATTGTGTTTTTTCTTTTGGCAAAGGGAGAAAGCCAACTTGAACTGCAAATGTGGTTCACGATCTTGCTGGAATGTTTTTCTGGCGGGTAGGTACAATAATTTCACCAACTTCAATGATTAGTTGAATAATAACAACTGAAGCATAGCCAATCAGAATCAGTGACTCGGTTTTCAAGGTTCGGGTGGGAATTCAATGGCGTGACCATGTTCGATCAGTAGACACTTAATTCTATCATAAGAATTGGGCACAGCACTCTGGTCAGTAGACTTGCTCGTTTTCAAAACTATCAGTATAATCGAACCTTTGTTGTCACTCATATCCTTTCGATATTGATTCTCCGCCTGGTCTTTGCCAATGTAAAGCAATTGGCTATATTCACAGGCGGTTTACTATCGCTTGCTCCAATATCCTTCTCAAACGTCACTAGCTGATGTACTCCCTCTGCACAGATTGGTAGTGCCGCTGATACTGGTATTTGGCAAGTATTTGGGTCCTTCAATTCGGTTACTGTTTATCGTTGTTTCTGTAGTCCGACAATCTGTTGTTAGTCGTCTTTCGTATCAGGCCATTAAAAACAATGCCTTCTGGCGTTAGCTCTTTGTGACCTCAACGAATATGTGTTAATAAGCCTCTGCAAACTGCCGAATTTCGTCAGCCATTTGTAGCCTGGTCTTTTTCAGTTGCCCTTCACGTCCTGAAGGAAAATTTTCGTAGTTCTCTGTATGTAAAACGTGCTTCAGTCAGGCACTTAAGGGTGTGTTGAAGGTACTTAAATTCTTGACAATGACATCACCTGTAACTTAATTTGCTAATAAGCTCCCTTGTCCGTGTAATGTTCTTGCACAGGGGCGGTTTAATTTTATGTTGTTTACGCTTTCATAAGTCATCGCCCTCCTAAGTTACTGAAATTTCTGACTTTCTTCATTTTCACATAAAAACCCCTCATTTTTGCCGTATGTTTTTTTTCGTTAACGTCAATCAAATGTGTCTCTTTTTTCTTATTTGACCTTGAGCGAGTCACTCTATCTTCCAGTCTCCGTTAAGTTTCCTTTTGCGTTGCCCTTTCTAGTTGCTTGTTACCGAACAGTAGTCTGCGCAAGCGTATGATGGTATTTTTGCTTTTATTGGCCAATGAGAGTGGATTCAATGCCCTGTCCATTTACCATATCCGATCTAAATCTATTCTATACGAATTGGCATCTCATTTATACCTTTCTGAACTCCTTTGTATATTCCGTTACTAGTTAAAGGTGTAACCCAGAATTTGCTTACGGTGCTGCCATGTGGATTTCGCAAAGGTGACATCAATGTATTCGTCTTTTATTTGTACTTTTCCTGGCAAATGAAACATTTTTTTTGACCATATCTGTTGCTCCTTTTCCCTCCATTCTGGAGAAAACCGAATTAAACGATCTCCTTTAGACATGCTTGAATTGAAAGGAAGTAAAAATGACAAAAATGCAAGTCGCAAATTGAAACTCAAGTTAACGGACACTAACCTATCCCGATTAATAGCAGCTTAAAAATTAGTCAACAATCATAAAATGTGAGTTTACAGAAAATGAAGACATATTGCGGATTACATATTCCCAACTTCAATTAACAACAATCAAAAACTCAAAAATCACGGTTGACAAAAAGACGAAAATGGAATTATATATCCTTGTAAACATTAGAAATGACAAAGTATAAAGTTATCAAAATTAATTCAAAACAACCTGTAAATCATATATTTTAGTAGAGAGAAAACAATTAATGGGTACTCATGAATCAGACAATACGGAATCAATACAGTAACAGAACACTCAAAAACTCAACAGTCTAAACAGTACATAACGATAAAAGACGCCGTATATGTTCTGACAAAAATGTTTGTTCTTTAGTTGGTGACGATGTTTTCTCCGCGTCGTTTGTAAAATGACGTGTTAAATAAAAAATAGTTTGACGTTCCGCGTTTGCCATATTCCCGAGCTATCTGGATATTTAATACCTTTGCGTCTGACAGATTAAAGTTACATAAAGGTGTTTTTTGGAGACTTTTTGAAGTTACACATAAACTCAAATCGCCGGGTTTTAAAAATCGATTGCCAAGTTGCAGCCAGTATGCACCGCACAGGTAGGTGCAACAACTTACTGATATAAAGAGTCTTTGGTTCTGAGGATTAATTGATTATTACTGTTTTACGTCCCACTCGAGAAGTATTTCACTCAACGATTGCAGACGCCACCATTGCTGCGTGAAGGCTGCCCAAACAATTTAGGACCTATAGCCTTCGACACTCAGGGTCTTTGAGCAGGGAGGGCATCTTTTTTCGTGCCCACACCTGAGTGACACGGGGCCTCGGTTTTTTCCGGGTCTCATCTTCGACATGACCGCCCCCATTTAGTCGCCTCCTACGACACGCAAGGGGATGCTTGGGGGACCTATTCTAACCCGGACCCACGTCTGGGTCTGGGGCTTGGGTGGTAAAAGTAAAACATTGCGGAGAGGTAATCCGGTGCATATGAATTGATTGAGGTATGACGGTATATATTTTTATATTCCTGAAAAGGTCTTCATACATCAAATTTGGAGATTATATTATATTTTATCATTATAACAACTCTCTAAAAAAACCCCACAAAATTGTAAAAAGTGCAAATCTTCTTTTTAAGTTAATCGGTTTACTTATTGAAAAACCTAAAAAAATGAGACGCACAAGGGCAGGGTCTTTGTCTTTTTGGCCCCCATCTTGGAATGGAAGGGTAAAATCATCGTAGCCAGTCATTCAGCCTAAATGCAGCCCTCAAGAGTAAAAAGTCTGAAGATTACGATTGTGCCAAAATTGATTGGTTGTTATCAAACGGAAAAAATATTTTGCCAAAATTTCTATGTTAAGCGCGCCCCACCACTATAAAGACTTGTTAACCTTTGTATCAAATTTTGATATAGAAAACTGGTTAAATCAACATTTAGATATTTGACATAAATTTAAACATGGATTCTATGTTTGTGGTTCGCGTTAAAAAAACAACTTAAATCAAAATCGCTTCTGAGAATAATTCAAATTCTAACAATTAAAATACGATGTATATTTATACAACGAAGTACACCACTTCAAAGAAAACTAAGTCTTAATAGCACCTCCAATAAAAGAACAATACATCAACCTAGACATTTATTGAAAAATTTCATTTCTGCTGTAAAACTGTAAATACAAGTTGTATTTTAACAACATGTTTACAAAATGTTTTAACAAAATATTGAACATTCATATAGCTTCTCTCTAATAACATATTTTACACCTCATTAAACATCTATCCTTTCTCAAATCTTCCCTTTCTTCTATAAAAAAAAAACACAACAAAACTTTCACATGCATATTTCTAGATTATATCTTTGATACATGTAATCGAGAAAAGTTTTTGTGCCATATTCATGTTTTATTTCCCTGTTTTTTGTAATGAATTGATATTGTGTTATGTTGAACATCAATTAAAAAAAGATTCAAACCAAAAAAGAAAACAAAAAGGAAATTACAAACTTTAAACCAAAAAACCCAAAAAACCGAAAAAAAAAATAAATCTCCCAAAAAAATGTGATTTGAGCCGAAAAATGCAGTGCCAAGACTAGAGCAAATTATTGTCAAAGGACTCAGGGGAGATAATCCTTAATTTTTGAAAAAAATTCTTAACTTTACAAACTGTTATTGCCTTGTACATATATTATTCCGTTTATTTTCAAGAATATTGATTGAGAAGAGATCATGGCACTACCTGTGCCTCCATTAATTAGCGAGTCTTATTTTTATTTTTTCATTATCCGAAGTCAGAAAGACTTAGTTCAAAAATGTTATGCGCGAATAAATGTGAGCGAGCAAAATAGCTATGCGAGTGATGTTCCATTTGGCACATCCTGCTGGATGTGTCTTATCCAATAAGAATCATAAATTTCATAAATATGATCAATTGATATATTTCCTGACGAAACTCTAATAAAGGGCAGCACAGAATTTAGACAGATGTGCTTCTATATTGGTATTTTTACTTCAATATTTGGTTTATCCGTGTGAACTAAAACTACTTATATTGATAGTGTGAAGTACGTTTTTACTTAGCTAATCGTCAAATTTTCTTTTTCTCATGTTATGCACCACTAATAAACCTGGCTATGGTGTGTAGTGTGACTCCTACTTAGACTCCAAGCTTTAAGATTTTCAAACAATGTGTACGGCCTGAGAGATATGAGATATCCTAAAAAAATCGTCGTTAATATCGTAAGTCAACTTTTAGCTACATTTTATATACAATAGAGAGTTCCTCCTCCAAGTCAGCTGTCCGAATTTAACCACCCTACATCCCCTTCACCCCCTACTTCCGTTCGAGGGTTGTGAAGCTTGGCGTCGTACCGCAGGGGTTTAATATGATTTTGGCAACAGTTTACTTCATCTGCATGCGCGAGCTCTCGTTCTTGAAAACTACAATCATAATTTTCGCACACACAAAGTTCTCGGCTGGGCCCGAAGTCCCCGCATCGATATACACTGTACCATTCCTCGTAGGTCTGTCGCACGAATAAGTCTCCAAGAGAGATCTCAGTTCAGCCCAAAGTTTCATGATCCCATGAAATCGGGTTGGTATTCTGCCAACCGAAATACTATCCATGTTTCGCCTAAATCCAATTCCCCCTCTTTAGTTCTATGTACGTGGTCATTTTTAAGTATCCAGTCACCTTCTACGGGGTTGCTGCACCCACGCTCACGCTAAGTGGGAGTTAGCTTGTAATCTTTTAACGTGACGTACCGAAGGAGATGTGAAACCACTGCCTGATCCTTACGTCCTTGCAGCTATTTGTTCCAGATATATGAGCCGACATCATTCTAACACTAAGTGATGGGCCGCCTCACGCTAAGTACTCCCGTGTGCCGTGCTTGTATTAGCATGCCGGTTACCGTGGAGTTACATGTAACAATGTGCATGCGCTTTGATTTCCACATGGTTTTGTCCAATGACATACTCGTATACCCGTGTAGTATGTGCCGTGCGGTTCAAAAATATCTGATTACAATATGGAAATATATGCCTTCAGGACAGTGTCGCCCTCTTCCAATTGCAAGAAGTATGGCATTTGATGTGCTGCCCATTTAATCAAAACTACCAGTGCTTGTTAGTAGATAGATCATATCGGTCTTGGTCCAGTGATTTGCAGCATTATACTTTCCCGATTTACTAACTGAGGGAGTCCCAGATGAAACTGTCTTTGACTCCTTCCTTGCACCCATCCGAATGTTCGTTGCATTAGATTGTTACATTGAATCGAGAGCAATAATTAGAATATTTGATCGATATGCTTTAAAGCTGCTTGAGAGACAGCTTTATGGATTCTAATTATTCTACTGGCGCCATTGACGTCATTTATATACAGTTGAATGATATCAACAACATTGAAATTGATGAATGCAGTTAGCTGATTTAACCAGTGAATTAAGTGACGCTCTAAATACCACCCACAATAAACGTAGATATTTATTTTCTGTGTTTTCAAAGATCATTATAACCAATCCGAAAAAAGGAACACATAATGTTTGGTATTAGAAAAAACACAAACTTATACTATCACAATATTGAACCACACAAGTGAGCTTTCGTTTAAAATTAAGATAATATTTAAAGTTTTAGAAAGCATTGTTCGATTTTTCTGCAGAGTAATTCCTCTATTAGAATTTAACGTGCCCTTTATACGATAGGTGAAAGATTTTCTTTCGAGAATTAAGTTGAGACCCAAAAGGTCTTTCCAACCAATCCCCGTTGGTATATTTGCGCCTTTATCGCTGCACCAATCATAAATTTTGCTCACGCCACCTTCGCTCACCTTGAATTGAAATTGAGACAAAGACCACCTGATATTTTTAATTAATGTATTGATTCAGTGATGGAAAATTTTCACTGTTACGATAATACCTTTATACCTTTACTGATGCCGGATGTGATACATAATTGCATTTGAATCACATGAAATCACAAAATTTATAACTGTGCCTCCGCTGCTTCAAAACACCACTCCACAATTATTACTGAATTAATTCCAATTTTAAGATGCTGTAATAAGGGCAGAATTAAAGTCTAAAATTTGGCATTTTGAATGCTTATACATATTTGATCTCCACATAGCTGATTATTTTTGATGTTGCGGGTTTAAGGAATAGGTCCCAGCAGATAGGTGATTACCAGCGGTCCCTTTGCAGTTGTCGCAAGTTAAAAGGCGCACTGAATGGGGCAAGGAAAAAGAAACTGAGGAATGAGAATGGACATGCTATAGGGACATGAAAAAGTGTCACGACAGTTGTCACTCAATGTCAGTGTGTGGCAACGAATGTTATACCAAAAGTCACCTTCTCCATTAGCTTCTCCATAAAAAAGTGCCTCGAGGTGATCAAGGCCATACGCACTTCAAAAACTTTTAAGATCAGGCTCTGTTACACCTGCGCAATTGGTCGACAACTGATCAAGCTCCGCTCAATGATAGGCTGAAAATAACATTGTCGTGTACAATGGGCTCAATTACGTCATAAAAGTAATCAAAGATCAAGATTAATCAAACATACCGGAATAGATAAACAGATTTTTGATTAATATTATACTCGCGACTCAGTCAAATGTAGACCGATATAAAGGACACCGCAGAATTTGACATATCTGTTCGCTTATGTCGGAGGACCGCGTTGCCCTACACTCGATTTTGTATATGGTTTTTTTATTATGATTGCGTTTGACAGGATGTTAACTTCGCCTTTTTGTATTCTTATATTTTGTAGGGCGTAATTTTCATGGTTTTGTGGGTGTAAAGCTTTACCTCCACGTACTAGACACTTCTAGGAGAAAAACAATTCGTGTTATACTTCAATTGTTAGGCAGGGTATATAAATTTATATGACAGCCTGGGGAAAATAAAAATTACGGACTATCCATGATTGGCTTTAACGAGTTTCGTTGACACTTTAGTGTGTGGACCAACCGAGACTGGGATTTTAAAAGACTTACGTCGTCTCATTGCTTTTCTTGTCGACCATTATGTATGAGAGGAAAAAAGGGTTGTAGGCAATGTCGGAACCACGTAAATTTAGTAACCCTGGAAAGAAAATGTTATATCAATACATAAAGGTAATGAAGAATAATTCTGATACTGTTTTACTTGCCAATAAGTTACTTGAATTTGTCGGAAAATACCATTTAGTTAACATGTAAGATGGTGAATATATGCAATACATCATTCTTCGTTGATCACTGACTTAAGTGGTCTGGCACAACAACGAAAACAAACAAAAAATTAAACTGCAGTAAACATGAGTCTCTAGTTTCACATTTTCGCCGAATAGTGAATATATATGAAATTATTTCGAAATTCAAGATATTAAATATAAAAGAGTCATCTAAAACGATATTCAGGCAACATGAATCGCGAAAATTGACTTACAGGCAGTTTCATCTAATCCGGTGATTACCATAGCGTCTACACCCTTTTCTTCCATGGCCATGTGCATATCTGATATCTTATTTTCCCAACTACGTCCTAAAATACAAAACAAGCGCATTATTCATATCTTTAAAATTCGTACATATGACGCCGTACGTGAATTCCTTACATTACTAACTACGCACCATCAATACCATTAATGAGAAATTCCTAGGATATTGTATACACCTAACATTAAAATATAAATCATACGGTACCAATTTTTATGCACCAGATGCGCATTTCGACAAATTATGTCTCTTCAGTAATGCTCAAACCGAAATGTTGGAAACATGGAAATAAAACTTTCTAAAAGTGATCAATGTAGTGCCAAAAGATTGGGGCCAAATACTTCGAAGGATCAGAGCTATGCTTGAGGGAGATAATCCTTAATTTTGATATGAATTTTTAATTTTACCACTGCAATTAAATACATATCTGTATTTCAAGCTAGTAACATAGTACATAGCAACTGGGTTGTAGAGATCCTCGGGAACTAACAGTCCACCAGCAGAAGCCTCGACCCAGGGGTCATAATATAAATCATACTCTCTCTCTCTCTCTCATTAAAAGAATTTGTTTTTTAAAAATAGAATGATATGTAATCACTTTTTAAAAAAAGAAAGTTAACTTATTTTTTTCCAGAGTTGTAGTTTATATTTCTGGTATGTTTTAAGCAATGCAGAAGAAAGCAATATTTTAGAACAGAACGAAGACATGCATTGTATTCGTTTTATTGTAATCATTTTTTTTAAAAAAGCAATACCTTATAGTTGGTTGTAATTTTTGATTGACTGTAATATCTTAACCCCGATCAGTATTGCTGTAATAATTCGAGGCATTATCCTCAGTAGTTCATACATTAAACACTATAGTACCTGTAAACCTTTTGCTCGGACACACGCCTTGCAACTCGTTCCTAGAGGAGTATGCTATTAATTGAAACCAGGACTCCTTGTGTATTAACTTGTATAGATGTGCATCTAAATAACGCATACTATGTACCTGCAAATTTGAGAGGCAGAGCGTTGATAGGAGAATTTGGTTCTTCAGGGCGATTGGTGGTCCAAATTTTCCCTACTAAGTCTTCACTTGTCGTTGTCATGGTTATATTTTTCTTCGACAGTGATTTTTCATAGTTTCCCCAGCTACCTGAAATAGCCATAACAGATGAAGTTTTCATACCAAAATCAGCGGAAATAAGATTATAAATAATTCATCAATTCTCTAATGAGATATATCAAAATCTAGTACAATTCAATATCATGTTAAGAAAAAGTTAACAGTTGATATCCTTGTGGGGAAAAACTATCATGGCTAAATAATCCAAATGCTATAGCTACTACAAAAGTAAGTCTGATGTTGAGCGATAATATAACGTGAATCTCGTTTATAATCATTCATTTCGCCAAATTCTCTCCGGTCGGACTATATAAATGATACCAGTTTGGCGAATCTCCGAGTCCGCGTATATGACCTAGTTTGCGAATTACAAATTATCACTTAGTCATTATGTTGACTGATTTGTTTCATACCCTTTGTTAGACTGTAATTTTCATACTACATGTAGATTTGACGACGGGTAATCCTGTTTATTTTATTTCGACTAAGGGCTCACCGTCGCCGCTCACGGCAGGTGTGACCAGTCGGCAGAGAATGTTTACTCCTGCACGGCACCTGATCCTGCCTTTGCTTCTGTCGGAGGTCTGTGTTGCCCTACTCTTAACTTTGTACATATGCTGGGTTTTTTGGATGATCAGATGATTACGTTTAATGCATCGTTCACTTCGACAGTGTATATACCACTAAACAGACTCTATCCTTATATCCCGAATAGTGATATGACTAGTACCACTATGGGTTACAGTAGATAACGTACATATGTACCATCTCTATTCACTAAAACATACCACTATAACATACCACTATTGATTAGGAATGGATACGCTCCAACTTTTGCGTTTGGTGTGCTCTCTAAAACTGATATCAGCCACTCCGTAGAGGACGGCACTCCTACTTCTCCTGTAAAGAATAACCAAAACAGGTATATTCAGGGGCAGTGTGGACAATTGTTAATTTCACGTAGATAGAAAACAATGATGCTTCATTTTCACTTCTATTGTATAAAGGGGACTCGTCTTCTGATAAAATGTAGCGTTCATTTGTACTTTTAATGTATTCATACACTCATTCACAATACAAGAAAACAGTTTGCTGTATTTCACTGCTTTGTCTGCTGTAATCAACATTTTTTTATTGTCATTTTTGTTACATGTATTACCCATTTTCTTGTTATTACCCATTTTCATTAATATCCAGTTACAGTCCAGCTCGCCTTCCGCCTGCAGGAAATAACGACCGTCCGTCCATAGGGCCGCTTGCGTTTTCGTCACGATTGCCAGACCTATCGGAAAGATGGTGATTGGCATTAAGAAAACATGAAGATGGATTTTTGAGGTGGGTGAGTGTTCAACTCATAAGAAGATAATATTGCGATGTGATAGCATGGGAAAAGGACGTTTGGGACAAATTTGGAATGGAAAATGCTAAAAATTATCCACGTGTTAAACAGTGAACATTTCTTCTTGGTAATGTCATTTCTATTCATACATGTAGCTTATAATGGGCTTTTTCTTCTACACGACCAATCCTTGGAAATATATATGCTTTTGGAACGTTTTGATTTCATAACTCTACTGAGGTGGATATAAAATGTGCCATACCATAGGATCCGGACAAACCCGAGATGTAGCCTCTCCTCTCGTCATAATCAGATGGATACTCGCTCTGTAACAGTAAAGAATTTTAAAAATAATGAACTCTTCGTTAGTGTTTTATTTTAAATGCTACATTGTAAAAGATGAAATTCAGCCAACCTTGGAGTACCCNTGGATACTCGCTCTGTAACAGTAAAGAATTTCAAAAATAATTAACTCTTCGTTAGTGTTTCATTTTAAAAGCTACATTGTAAAAGATGAAATTCAGCTAACCTTGGAGTACCTAGTATACATATTTGATACATTAACCACACATATTTCCGTAATGATTTATTTGCCGAACTGGTCCTCGGTCGATTTTAACGAGGGGGCTCGGAAATCACCAAATTCATTCTAATTAATCAATAAAGAATGATAAAACAGGGGTGTGTATTCGTTTCCTACATCCGGGTACCTGATACAATTGTTTCAGGACTATGGAGAATGATTGGTGTTACCTGATGGGCATCCTCAGAAGGAATTATATATGCATCAACTCCTGCTGATTCCATTTCAACTCTTAGGCTCGTCAACCTTTCGGTAGTGTTCACTCGAGTGGGAGGAACGTTCTAAAAGTACAATGGCATTATCGTAAAAAAAAAAACAGTCAGATATTCTCAAATTGTTTTTCTTTACTTTTGTGTGTGATTATATGATTATTCTAATGTCCATTACATGTTACTATCGGCTTATCACAACCATTTCATATTTTGAATAATTGAAAGCCAACTTTGCATTTTTTACGAAACTATTGAAATGTCAATGACCACTGATAAAGATTAGAAAGGTCGAAACGGAATGTAAATAATTTATTTTTATATTTTGTTGACGTTTGTTTTCATTTTAAAGTGTATTTCTTTTGAAAATTAAGAGAACGTCTTAAAATAGAGTGAATCATTGCTACTTGTCAAGCGTCTAGATTATGCTAAATAGCTAAAACCATTACCCCTTTAAGATAAAAGAAAACGTAATAAAAACTGTTTGTACCATAAACCTTTAATACTGTCTGCGGGCACAACATATATTTACAAACTTTTCAAAATATCTTGGCTTGCCAAATTTATCTCTGTCGTCGTCTATGCATCTATATTACTCATAAATATGTTTGTACCACGTACGTACAACATCAAAGGCATGCAGTGTCAATGTGCACCATTCTGTTGCTCCGGAGTGAAATGCGATTGCTTGTCGTTCCATTTCTTAACAGTATATTGAAAATCACGCTCATCTACTCATACATGTAACCTGTACCAAACGTGTATTAATTCTGTCGTCACAAGAAGTCTTCAGTATGCAGGGTTTTTTTGGGGGGTGGGGGTGTCTTTTTTATCACATTACCAAATATCAATAATGATGTCGGCGGGAACTTTCTTTTCTAGTGTGGCACCATACTATGAAACGTCACCAGATCTTCAAATACTGGAGGAAGTGCATGTATCTACATGTAACCTATACATGTATAAGAATAATTATACTTTTTTTTTTGTTTTATCTTTTTCAGTTCATGAACAAATTTACAAGCAGAGTCTATATCATATATCAGTATAAATTTCAAATACAAGCATATATTAAACTTCTTAGATAAAATTTTGTGCAATTGTTTGAAATCGCTCATTCAGATTAGAGGGTATTTCATTGATTCCCACGATTGGATTGTTTCATAACGGATTGGATTTCTTAACAGATAACAAATTGGATTAGATTGTTTTTATTAGATTGTTTTATAGCGGAAATGGGGGACCTAGTTGGTGTGCATGTATTCCTCTAAGTGTTTGTTTGTTGTAACACTTCAGTTTGTTTGTTAGAACACTATGATTTCCAAGTGATACTTCAAACACTGCTTGAGTTTTGATAACATGAAGTTCCCGTGGTAAGTCTCCTAGCCATGATTAGTACATGTTTCACACCTACAAAAGATTTTTTGCCCATACAAATCACTTGGTAACCCTAGTCCAAGCTCCATGGTTGGGTAACCATACATTGTATTTGCAATTAATAGATCAATGATTTATATGATTGTAGCAATCAAGACTGGCCGCATGCTTTCTAAACACAGCCTTCAGTGAATTGAATTGGCATATTAATTGAATCCCCCCCCCCCCCAAAAAGAAGGCCTCAACAAAACTTTACCAACAGACACAGAGATAGATATGCTGATAGACATAATGAAATCAGTTTTTTTAAGATATCTTCAAAAATGTACTTCTCCTCTCATTCCTACGTAAACATTAATAGCCTCAATCTGAACGCTGTATTGAAATATTTTATGTGTACTCACCATACAAACGACATATCCACCCATCAGTTTTCATTTAAAACATATTCAATATACACAGAAAGTTTGATATCATTTACTACAGCATATCTGATCTGTGTCTGTTTGGTATCCGAAATAAAGTGCCCCCCCCCCCTCGAAAAAAAAATCCATTTTGTCATGATCCTCTTCAGAATTAATTATCAGAAAACACGGGGAAACCCTTTCCATCTTGTCCGAAATGTCCAAAGAAACAGTTTTAGTAAATTCTTAACAAGCATTTGAAAACAATGACAGCCCTCTTGAAAACATGTAGAAGAATGTGTAGAAAAATAATCCTCGTAATTCTTGAAATCTACTCACTTTAACCCTCACTGGCTTGGTAATACAGGGTAAATTCCCCTGAGGTGTCCATTAACAAACCCAGCCAATACAAAATTTGCACCAATCAAGATAAATAATGATGAACTGAATTAAAGATAAATAAATGCAGAGGGTAATAAAAAATTAAATTGGCAAACACAAGAAGCCTGATTTCTCGTGTAATAACAATGTACTAAGTATTTGTTAAACTTTTCTCTCACCCTCGATTTGGTCCCTCGTTCGCTCGCACCATATCTCTTGGTACTTCGTCGAGAAAAGTTTACCAACATATACATATTACACCTCTAGGTCAAACAAATTTGTAAAATAGTTCGCCGGTATTTCAAACAAAAAAAGTGAAGCAACAGGGCGGAATTAATTTACAATTATTATTATTTTTTTTAAAAATAAAAGTATAAACAAAAAAAAAATCAATTGAGCAAAGCCCCATTTCAAAAAGCGATCGCTTAGAATTAAAGACCTAACATCATCAGGTGTCATTTATTTCCCACATGAGCTTAATAGTTTTGGAGTATCGCATATATAAAGATAGGCATCGTGAAAAACTTAAACTAAAGAATTAATAAATATTTTCGAGAACCCGCGCTTCTGTCATTCGTAATTCAGCCACCATCTTCCCAAGTCACGAGTTTCTGATCCGATCTGCTCCACATGGCACGGATCGGAGCGGATCAAAAACCCTTGATCAGCCACGTGTATTACATGTAAAGTCGAGAAAAAATCTAAGCAGATATTTTTGGAGACACAAGCGGACATACCCCCTCCCCCTTTAATAATATATTACAAATTGAAGTGACAAATACGACAAACTAGATTACAAATAGGACATGGCCTTATCATTTTTCAGGTTAAATGTTCCACATCATTAGGTCATGGTAAAAGTACACATGTAGATTCTGTGAATCTCATCAGTTTAATTTTATTTCACGTGATTCACTAGCGCGATTCTCATTGGTTAAAAATGAGGTGATTTTTCGATCACATCACCTGAAAAGTAAAGTCTAAATGGACATTGTTTTTGTTGTGTTAATCTAAAATTAATGAGTAAGAAACAAATCAATTTTTTCGGGTGATATGCAGGTTATCAGAGATTTAGACGGTTAATTAGATGAATCTTTATTTTTCGGAGTGTGCAGGTATAACGATTTTAGACCGTAAACATCATTGCGCGAAGGCGCATTGGATAAAAGTTTTACCGTCTAAAATCTTGGTGATAACCTGCATAGTCACACCGAAAAAAATTAAGATTTATTTTTTTCATATTTAATTGTTATATACAACACAAAATAATGTTTATTTAGACTTACTTGTTGTTCAGGTACTGTGATTGAAAATCACCTCAATTCTATAAAGTGTTTTAACAAGAGAATCGGCGCTAGGTGATTCACGTGAAATAAAATTAAATGATAAACTTTTCATCATGAGTTTTTTTCGTCTAGAATTCGGTGATACCTGCATCACCCGAAAAAATATAAGATTCATTTCTTATTTCAATGAATACCTTTCCGTAAAATAATTTTTTCGCTACATTGCTACGAACTTTGATTTTGATACTAGAATATATGTGAAGCAATTAATTCTATTTAGTGCTAGGTACCATATATCAATGCTTGTTTTAATAATATTAGTATGGCCATTGATTTTAGGACCATTTTCTTATATCTTGGCATAGCACATTTTCCCGAGATGAAGATCTATTTTGACCGGGCTGTAAATAATTTGAAGATAATCAGCTCTGCAAATAACCATAGAAATTATAGGGTATTTAGAGTGGGCTTGAAATAAATTATTGAGGGCAATAAACCAACCATTGTGGGGTAATGTAGATGGCCTTAATAATTCAAATGACGAACATTTTCCCATGATCTTTTTTATAAACATTCAAGAAATGACTGTTATAATTTTCAAGTTTACCGGAGAACTGATGTTGCCTTATTTGCAAACTATATAATCAGCGTACATGCAAATGATAGAAGATATTATTTATTATATATATATACAAATCAACATAAACACCAGAACACACTTAATATGATACACAGTATCAGTAAGGATGAATTCAGTCTGGTTTGTCTCAGACGCGTATTCCAATGACCACAATAAAGAGAGGTCTCAGAGTTTGTTCCAATGACCACGATATAAAGAACTACATTCTATTCTTCCTCACATGTATGATGGAATTATCCCATGCTTACTGCCTACACACAGGTTGAGATACAACAACCAAGGAAACTGTTCTCAGATGAGCGACCAGAATATACTTACAATATAGAAAGGTTTCAGAACGATCGAACAACCTCATTCATAAATATAATTTAGACTGACTCAGAGGTCCAAGCATTGAAGTACATGTAGCAGTCTTGTATCAAATACGATTTCATGAAGCTATTCATGATTATACGTTCATGAAATTCATAAGAATGACGTATGTTTAAGAACGAAAGTATAACTAGTTGTAATTGTAATTTGGGCCGTTACAGATGTTCCTAAACTCCGTTCGGGAAACATAATTAACTTTATATAGCCTTCAATGTATGCACACTTAAAAATAAACCGAAGATGTATCGCGGCGTCTAGATAAACGAAATTTGTTTAATGTTATATGCATTAGTAATCTAATGCGCATTAATAGTACTGTACGCACTTGAGATGGACAAAATCTGGTAAATTGATAAATATAAGTTTGATGGTCAATAACTTGAAGTCTTTAAAGAAGTGATGTAATACGATTAAAATGCTTAGTTAGGACGAGCTCGCATTCGTGCAGGTGAATTGAAAAGTATATAAAATGCATGCATCGAGTTCATGACGTACATGTACACTGTTACAGAACCGGGACTAAAAAGTATTCGCACGATCGCGTCATTTTTTCAAACGCGTTTATCAATATCCTACATTGCGGGTTATCCTCTCTTGTCAACAGGCATGAGTTATCCTTTCACTGATGATATATTTAAAAAGTCAAAGGTCACTAATATGACGTATAAAGATGTTGTTGCGTCAGCAAAATCTCATTCTTGGATGCAAGGGGTGATTAGAAAACTCAATAACATGGGTCGTTTTATCATCGTAACTCGGTGAGGGCTGCAAAGAAAACATCATAACATTAGCTTCTGGGCAGTATTTTTATTGGAGAAGTTGAAAACTTACTAAATTCCCAATTCGCTGTATTTACTGTTTGGAAAATATTTCGGGAGCGAGGTACAACAGAAAATAAACAGAGAAGTGGACGAAAGAAATAAGTTGGGTGAACGGCAGCACGGAAATTTGTTCGACATCACGAGGCTGGAATTGAAAAAAGACGGCTGTCGGAGCTACAAGAAAGTATAATGGAAATAACCATACAAATAATAGAGGAAAAATTATTTGGCGATGTCCAAGACCAATAATAAAAAAAAAAAATGTGTTTACAAAAGAAAAATACGACCCCGAGTTGCCAATCTGTGAAATCAGATGGTGTACGGGTAAAAGAAACTGGACGACGGAAAAGGTAATATTTTTTCCTAAGAAACCAAATTACGATTGGAAGTAAACTGTGGAGTATATTAATTGAATCTTGGATGATAGATGTATTTCTCATACCAGCAAAAATTGAAAGCCCGGAGAGATTACTATGAATGGGGGTACACTACCGTATCATGGCGCGGTTATACCGGTTAGGCCTACTCGTAAATGGCAATATTAATGCTGAAATATTCATATATATTTTGAAATAATAACTTGTGACTTGCTGTAGCAAATCACGATTATCCTTCTAGATGACAATGCACCGGTAATCGATCTCTAACATTCAACCAATTACAAATGAAACCACCTTCCACCATCGTTGTTGGCCCGCACAGTTGCCGATTTTAAACTCATAGAGAAGAACATTGCTGTCGAATGAAGAAACCTTCTAAGTCATATATCCACAAAAGATTCTTTTGATAATTTGCATGACAAACATTTTTTAAAATTTGGACTTTATTTACCGTAAATTATTTACAACATATGCATGCATCTGTTCCACCAAAGTGCGCAAAGTCAAGGTGTGGGGATACAATCACGCAATTCGCCGTTTAATTAGGTACAGCTGTTCTGTTATTTTTTTATTGATTTGTGATTAAAAGAGAAAAGATTTTTTACATCATTTTTGCATTACAAGTTTTTTTGGCTGATCTACATACTCGTAAACGTGTGTTTATCGTCAGGTTTTTTTCCGTTAAACAAATCGTTGCCGACTCGCACCGTGCGAATATTCTGTCCACGGCCTGTTACATGTATCAGT
>CAJDSM010020175.1:8142-18376 GCA_903981925.1 Ostrea lurida
TAAGAATATAAAATTAGGTCAGCTAATAAATCTAGAATGAAGTTGGAACAAACTGAATATATTTCATTTTATCTTAAAAAGCACAATTTCAATTAATTTCTCCCAAATTCTCCCACTACTTTGGGGACACCGGTATATAACTGTATAGCACTACAGAAAGTGTCGACTTTTTACTTCAATGAAGTTGCAATGCTTATACTGAACGTTTAAAAAACAATGTTTTGTAAACACTGGTGTAAATGTGCATATGACAAAAAAAAGATACAATTTAACGGGATTCATATCAATTATAATACCGATCTGTGCGTATGAATTTGACTACAAATAAATTCATTCACTTTATCGAAATACTCAGTTGACGGTGGATAAGACCGGTCAACAGGATCCACTTACTCCTATAAGAATGTAATGCATGGTCATTTCATTTTATGTGTGTCTGAGATAACAGATTGTGTGTAAGTGTGCATGCTTATTACTTAATCTTCTTCGTCTGTGGTGAGGCAATTCTGAGGGAGAGGAGCTTGACACTTTGTCTGAATGGGTCCAAACTATTCGGAAATTATTAAAATCCCGTATTAACCAATCATTGGGAAAAATTCGCACTATTTATCAGTCTGTCTTTAAGAAGCCAACAGTGGTAAATGAGTTACATAGACTACATGAAAACTTTGTACTAGTTCCAGCTGATAACGTAAGTAACAACACCGTCTTTGTTTGTAAACGCTACTATTATACTTGTCTTTTAAATGAACTACGGTTTACTTCAACATCTGGGAACCTTACTTATACTCGAAGTAATCTGACTAAAGATGAAATTCTTCAAAATCACCTTTTTGTTTTAAATACTTTCAATATTAACAAGAATCGGGATAAATTTGAATTACCATACCTTTACTGGATTCCGAAATTGCATAAAAATTCTTATAAACAAAGATACATCGCTGGTTCCAGTAAGTGATCTACCAAGCCTCTATCCTAACTACTAACAAAACTACTTTTAAAGAGTCACTTAAAAGATACTGTTCCACTACATATTCCAAAAGTGGTGTAAATCAGGTAGGGATTCTCAAAAACTCTAAAGAGCTTTTAGAAAACTTCAAGTCACGAGATTTTTCTAAAATTGACTGCTTCAAAACGTAATAGATAATTGCTTTTTGAACAAAAAACGGCACCCGAAAATATAAGTTTCTTGCCGTTAGGACAAGATAGTGATAAGATAATCAGCATAATCAATAAGTAATGTGAATGCTTCGTACACACATGCCCGTTATAGTTCTTACAATATTTCATGCATCTAAAATGTCATTATTGGGAGTGTTCACAAAATTTTGCAGTCTTTAATGTTGCCTTGAGACATCGACATCATATCTAATCATGAAGTAAGTGCAATGTAAAGAAAACACCCTCACCAAGGACTGAGATCTTGATACATCCTGTAAGTACATTGTATTGGAAGAAGAAATTTATCTTCAATCTTAATCCTGAGATGGCACCCATAACATGCCTGCTGATAATTTGAATTGTACATTTAACTCATGACCCTTTTTTGATCAAAAGTAAACAATCGAGACGATATATCCGTTATTCTTGTGTTCTGTTGTTAGATTTTCGGAAAACGAGAACATGTCTGTGTACAAGACACCTGTAAATACCGCATTCATTAAATATCGTCATTAAGTGTGAAACACTACCTGAGAAACTCTGATAATTATACAAGCTACAGTCCAATTAATTTATCAAAGAAATCAAAGTCATTATACGTTCATTCAAACTAAGGTTTCACATCTATTCCACTAATTTAGATAAGATACAATAAAAAACCGCTATCTAAAGGGGGAAATATGCGCTGTGTTTTGAGCATATATATAAAAGAGCTATACTTCACGCCTAGAATCGCATGTCAAAATTTCCACTGGAAGGATGGTAAAGCATGGTAAGATTTGTCGCATTGTATTTTATGACTATTTACTGTTAAAATGATTATTCTTATAACTGAGCACTAATTTCGCCTATGATATTACATTTTTCGTACATAAAATTACATTTTTTGGTTATTACTTTGTTTTACGTCCCGTCGAGAATTTTTCACTCATATTGTGACGTCACCAGTTGTGGGTGAAGTACCGCATATAACTCAGGGCCGTATATACGTAGCAGTGAGGGTTATTTAACGTGTGAAACGTGACCTCAGTTCCAAACTTCATCCCCGAAAGACACTTGATTCTCAATCCTGATTGCCGAGCTTTTGGCGATTGAGTAATCACTACCTATTCTATGTCTAGGTTTGACGCAACCATCACATGAAATATGCTCGAGCTCACGATCTCCCTATTGCGAATCGAACGCGTAAACCACTGACCTACCGCAACTGATGAAAAATAATTCAACTTTTTTTTAGAATAAACACCACATGACTTTAAATCTTCTTACTATAGGACTATTTCTATTGTAATAAAAGGAATATTAGTTGGTGTGCACATATTCGGTATTGAATATAAAGCCAATGATAAAGAACAGTGATCAATGTTAAATCGCATAATAAGTCATGTACAAAATGATTACTTATTCTGTATGGCATAACTAATAATCAGCATTGATAACAATAATTTCTTGTGGATGAACAGTGAAGCTAACGTGTTCGCACTTTGAAAGAGCACGTGAAATAACGTCATCATTAAGATAAAACACATTTACGTCAAACCTCAACTTGCGGAAGCATGTCTATGAGCATTTGAAACGAAAAAAAAATTACAAATCTCATAATTGTTATAAAGAATGCAGATGATTATTGGAATTATGAGATTGATCACAGTTACGTATCTTCACCTTCTCATCCTATCGCGCATGTATCCTAGAATACAGTGCATGTACGTGTATCATATATCTATGGTTCAACATGTGAAGGAAACGGCAAATATAACTAACAGTGATCAATGTAAATTAGGAAAGTTAACACCGTGTTCAACGTAATCATAATAAAAAAAACATACATACAAAGTCAAGTGTAGGGCAACATGGACCTCCGACAAAAGTGAAGGCAGGATCAGGTGCTATGGAAGAGTAAGCATCATATGCTAACCAGTTATCCTACTTCGACATAGATTTCGGTTTGTTTTGGGGAGTTTGTTTTTTGTGGATTTTTTTTTTCTATCTCAACTATGAATGTTGTCCAATGTACCGTGTCACATGTGAAGTACATGTATAGTCATCTGTAAAGTATGACATCTAAGATGAGGGATATGGCCGTCGCGAATACGGATTAGTATTGGATAGTTTTCACCGTGTGTTTAGTTCTATGATCCGTGGTTTGACTACATTCATAACAGTATTATATATAGCTGGTCCTCTCTCTCACGATTTCCATCAGTGTCCACATATTTTCAAATGAATTCTTTTCGACAGTTCTTTGGTGGACTTGTGTTCTTTTTCCATCATGGGTATCAAACCAGAGGTTACCGGACGTTACGTCAGCACCACACCATGCTGATGGAGGTATGCAAGGAACTACCACAACATCAAATCAAACACTCACTGTAACAACAGATGGCAACATTGAAGGAACAAATTTATTCATTCGTCACAATCTTCAAGGTATTTCAACTAAATGTTTATCATAGAACAGGTGACATTTTCCACCGTTTATCATTGAATTTCGTTTTTAAAAAGTATGTGGAAATGTTTATATCAAGCGCTGTTGTGTGTAACGTCAATAATAGGTATTTACGTCAACGTCGATTACTGATAATTTCATCGTCAACTTCCCATCCTAAAGGTTATCAGCATTTCGTAAATTCTATGTTCGTTATAGTTGGCTAGTATGACCTGTCATTGAGTCAAATGCTGTCTGATGTGTTTCACAGCAATTTTTAAGCCGTTTTTCATACACTGAGTTGACTACGAATTGCTCAATTTACCTGATCAAGAGAATGCGCTTACGGCGGGTGTGACCTTTCAAAAAGGGATATATATTCTCCTCCTATGCACTTGATTCCACCTCTTGTGTGTCCAAGGGTCCATATTTGCCCAACTATTGTTTTTGTATTCTGTTCGGGATTAATCACTGTTGGTTATCTTTGCCTTTATCAACTGCATATGGTATTTTTTAACTCATTCGATACATAAGCGCGTTTCCCATTTAAAACTGCCTCTTACAAATCACATGGTCGTTAAAACAATCTAATTTACAAATGCAATACATCATGTGGCCAAATTCTCTTTGACGTGTCACCTACCAAATGCTAAGTCGTTTTTTTTTTTACATAAAACTAATTTGACTACGGATTAACCTTTTAATCTGAACAAGAAGGAGGGTTTATGATGGATACGACCGGTCAGCAAAGGATGTTTACTCCTCCTAAGCACCTTATCCCTATCTGGGAGTGTCCAGAAGACCGTGTTTGTCGTACTTTTAGCATTACTAGTACTAATCGGATTTTTGTGAGGAGCAAATAGAACAAATTGCTGCAACCAGCGATGCATTTGTGTCTTGGAGATAGTACAAAAATGATAGAGGTTGCAGGGTTTCATTTTGATAAAGTGACGAAGATACTTTTAAATTTAAATTGGACGACCTTTAATTCTGAACTTTTAGTCTACCTTTCTATGCAAATACGCCTTAAAAAGGAAAGTATCAATATACTTAAAGTTAGTTTTTTTCTGAATTTAACTAGGAACGAAGAGTGAATCTTGTGAATGCATAACGCATCTACCCTAAAAGCTGATATGAATATGGTATCTGAAATAGTTTTTCCTATCTTGAATGCTTCACTGGTCAGGAGGTTTGCATTTTATAAAATCAGTAATCTGGTCATACATATGGTTGGTTATCTACACTGAAAATCTGATATAATATCGCGGACACCATGTAAAATTAATTTGTGATTGTATGTAAAATAATGATTGGAAATATATATCTTGGTGAAAATACAACTGCATTTAAAGTAAAATATCTTGCACCTTTCAAAATTCGTTCTCTCTTTGGGAACCACACTGTCATTTACTG
Source organism: Ostrea lurida (assembly GCA_903981925.1). NCBI lineage: Eukaryota > Metazoa > Mollusca > Bivalvia > Ostreida > Ostreidae > Ostrea > Ostrea lurida. The sequence continues at coordinate 13,145 of CAJDSM010020175.1, forward strand.
TCCCTTTGCATGGAGAGTTTGTTATTTTTAACCTTCATTTATATATCCAAAACTAAAGGAATGTACGGTACTTTTATTGTTATTTCAAACACTACTTGGCGCTCTAAAATGTTGTTTTGATACATGTACAATCTACGTACTACCTGTCCAGGTTATAAGCACAAGTAAATCAGAAACAATTATGTGAAGTGTAGTGTACCAAAACCCATATCCTTATATATCCTGCAGATTCTAATACATATAACAATAGAATATCCATCTAATATGTCGACTTTGCAAAGAATATATGGCGGTCATGAAAAATTCCGCTATATTTATTACTTCATGTCAGCTTTAAGGAAGCTTTCTCTGGTATGGACATGGTATCAACAACGACAATTTTGTTTTAAGTTTTCTCACCTGGAACCGGGTCACAATCGTTTCTTTTATCATGCATGGTCAGAAGTTTCCAACAACTATTGACAAATATGATTATGATTCCCGCCTGTGCTTGCTGACGTTTTTCATAGTAATTTTTAAGCAGTTCTTTGTGCACTGATTTTGGCTACCTGATTAAGACAATGGGTCATGACGGTTATGATCGGTCAACAGGGAATGCTTGCTCCTCCACCAAGGTACGAGATCCCACCAGTGGCCCGTGTTTGCCCAACTCTTATTTTGTTGTCTACTTGGGACCTACAAAATTACTCTCTGTTCGTTACCTTTGCCTTTATATAGAATATCATTCCTGGTTTCGTTTATATGCAGATGTATTCAAGCATGTAATTACGGGAAATGTGCTAACTTCTAAAATAAAGGGTGCATATTACTTCTGTAAGGAATACAAATCAAGAGTTTGGCAAACACAGTTCAATTGAAATACCAGAGGTGGGGTCGGTTGACTAAGAAATGCATCCCCTGTTGACCGGTCACACCCGCCGTGAAACCTATGTTTTAACAGGTAAGCGAGGTAATATGTAGTAAAAATTAGTGAACTGGTATAAACAATGACACCCAAAATTGTTATGAACCCATGCAATAGAATTAGACAGGTTGATCGCTGTAACGACCATATAATTTGAACAAATACTGACTTTATAAAAGACTTCAGCAACCACTACAGCAACTTGTTTGCCGGCAGCCTGCATCGATTCAAAAGGTGGTCATGCGCAGAACAAGTTCTTGCGTATCGAATCAGTTGAGAGACATATACACCATATACCAGGAACATGTCGCTACCTAAATATGGGAAGTTGGCGATGGAGAAGCTGATATCATATGTTTAGTCTTAAGTTCATCATTGACACTTATGTTTAATAAGACATCTAAGGACGAAGCATTTGTAGAAGACTTTTGGTGTCTTTTACTTCGAGTTTTTGGGATATATCGAACACATTTAATGAAAAGTAAATGATTATTAATCAATAAACTGTCTTCGATGTATTTTTAACATGGAGATTTTAAAGAAAAAATATAGATATCTGTCTAATTTAAAAATACTTTATGAATCAAATGTCGTCGACAGAATTATACATGTACACGGAAAATATGAAGAAAATTTATAGATTCCCTTGAGTTTAAGACAATCATATGAATCATTTAAAACAGTTGTCAGGCATTTTTTTCCACTATAGGATGGACTGAAGAAATCATATCCTCAAACCTTAGCTTGGAGTCCAGTGACGCCATCCCAGCCAACTTCAATAACCATACATCGATGTTTCCTAGGACGTTTATGAACTGTATGATAACTAGAGAAATATCGGAGTGTATCCACCTTATCAGGAATGTTTCTCTCCTCCATGACGTTTCTGATGACTGGGATCCTTCGTTGACTTCAATGTATGACCATTATTGTTCACAGTCTTCACAAAGAAATACCACCATCTCTTCCATGGATCTCTCTTTTCTTTCCGATGAGAATGTATCTTTGATTGATCAAGAGGAAAAATATTCAGTTAATGCAACTGTTTATGTACATCATCTTATATATGCCGGTTTCATCATCAATATCATTGGGAGTGGTAGTGACGTCATAGTCATTTCAGTCATTTTGTTTAACCCACGTCTTCGGAAACCTTTTTATACGACTATTTCATCTTTATGTCTTTCCGATTTTCTATACTTTGTAAACGAATTGGTTGAACTACATTCGCAATATGTAAATTTTTGTGAGAACAGGCAACAAAAAATGCTTTTAGGGGCTAGCTTTTACTCCGCGAAGATGTTTTCTACGCTGAATATCGTCTTATTGGCTTCCGTCCGTTATGTAATGTTTGTGTATCCCCTTAAAAGTCGTGTGCACCTTACAAATAAGCTAATTGTGGCCTTGTCCTTTACAACCGCGCTATTCAGCCTAGCGTATGGTATTACCCTGAACTATATAATTTGGTCAATCCCTTTTAGTAGAATAAATTTTTTGTTTTTCTTTGAAGATGTCACATTTCTATTGGCACTTATAATTTTGAATTCAATTTTCCTCATTCGTCGTCTGCGTGTTGCAAACACATCACAAGCGGCGCATAATCTCAAATTAAGAATGACACTTGTCGTGATCCTAATAATGGTATTGCACATCATCAAAGCACTGTACACAGTCCTGCATAATTTTTGGCGCTATGGATCAATAGACGAGTTATCCTATGGAGAGACCGAGCTTTTGAGTTTTGGAAATTTCTTTAGTAAGATGGTTCATTTTATTCATCCTTTTTTGTTTTTCTTCTGTTCGCCAATAGTGATTAAAGGATTCGCTGCACTCCTGAGTAAGTGTAATTTGACAACGTAATTTTAACTGTAATATGTTGAAGTGAGGAAATCCTGTTTTCTTTTATCGTTGTTCTATCACTGTGGCCTTAATCACGCATGTTTATCATTTACAACACTGATTTTGACAACACATTACTCCGTTTAACTGATCAAACAATGGGCTCACAGCGAGTGTGACCGGTCGACAGGGAATGCTTACTCATCCTAGACACCTGATCCCAGGCCTGGTGCATTCAGGAGTCCGTTTTTGCCCAACTCTTGTTTTGTATTCTATTTGGGACTTATGAGATAGATCATTGTTCGTTATCTTTACCTTTATGTTTATAGCCGTGGAATTTGAATTCGAGCAGACATTTTAGTAATGTTGATCTCAAATAAAAAGGTGTAAGTGGTAGAATTCTGTGTACTACATACCCCTTGGATAACATACACGGTAACCATATCCAAGGGATCCGTTTCCGCTCAACACTTAACATGAATATATATAAGGACAATAGAATTTATACAGAGGGTCATAAATCATCACTCATAAAATTGGCCCATACGTTCAGTATTTGAACAATACATCATGAAAATAAAAATAGCATGATCATTTAATCAAAATTTGTAGCCGTTGCAATAGAAACCGGGTAGTGCATTTTGGTACCATTTTTGCAGTTTTAATTAGAAATTCTAGCCCATTTTTGATGCTTTATTTCATATGAAAAGAGGCAAGTCAGGTACAATTGCTGTTTTATCAAGAACGAATATGATTCAAAGTAACAAAATCAAATTTTATAATATGTATTTATATTCATGTTGTATTTTTAAAATTGACATTTCTGAATCGAAAATTTGGCGTTTTTCAAAGGGGGATAACAAAAAATGTCCAAGGGTTTAAGAAAAATCTTACCACCTAAGAATAAGTTGGCATCGATGACTATTTAAAGTACAGTATATATCTAAGTTTGGCTTCGGATGGTTTAATATATTCATTAGGTTGTCAAAAATCACATTTAATGGTCTAAAAAAACAAGATGTCAAATATTTCAATGACATTGTTCTCTTGAAGTTTCTCAACAATTTTATCGATAAAAAACCCCTTATTTAGCGCAATCATTAGGCAATGGATATACCTAAATCACATACATTACTATGAAAAAATGTATAGGGGGGGGGGGGGGTATACAGCCAATCCATGTAACTAGTATTGTTAGCGAGTTGGTTGTTGTGATTTTTGCTTTTGCATTTTCACATTTGTCATTCAGTTCGGGTACAGTGCATATGAATTTTTTCATCAGATTTTGCCAATAACTTTATTGATATAGGACCTTTTAACCAAGTTTAAAATCAGCCTACACAACAGTGATGTTTGTTCTGTATTTTCATGACCCCTTGGTAACAAGAAATATCTTGAGCCCATTCTATGATTTTGAGAAATTGTAGGCCGTGTATATGAGCTTCTTTTTTCAAACAAAAGTAAAAAAAAAAAAAAGACCTCAGACATTTTTTTTAAGATAAGCAGAAAAAGGAGGTAATTATTTGCCATTTCTACTTAAAATCAGCCCTAAAATGTTCTCTTTGTTACAATCTTAAACATCTATTTTTTTTTAATCCCCATACATCCCATCTTTCTTTTTTTTAAAGTGAAGTGTATATCTAGTGCATTTAGAATGTCTCCAGTGGGCTATTATCCTGTAGGGCCTATATTTTCATGTTTCGCTTTATTTGACTGGCGTTTCCATGACAACAGATAGGAATATATTTTGTATATACAACTTATTTTAATACTAAATAGGCATACTTGAAGAAAAAAATGCTTGTAGGAGAATATCAAACATCCCATTTCCAGCAAATTTTGGTCTTTCCAGATAATCAGTGTTAATTTGTATTCATTGTAGGACTTAAGCGATTGTTTGTTTTCTTCGCCTTTTCGTTGTACATGTTTAATATCCATGATTAGTATGCATGTGATGTTTTCTCCTCCTAGGCGCCTGATCACACCTCTGTTGTATTCAGGGGCCCGTTTCTGTCCAACATTTAATTTATATTCCTTGCGGTAGTCAAGTAATTGTTCGGGTTTTTGTTTGTTATTTATCAGGTCGCCTTTTCATTGTACAGGTTTCAATATCAATAAACCTGTTATAATACGTGTCTTCTGAATGTTGTCTCTAAGGCGTCAAAGATCATTCAAAATTAGGCCTTTTATTGCATGAAACCTCAAGTTCATTTCATGTTTCTCTCATTTGATATGAAGATTATCGCACATGATTTAAGAATGTATGTATATATAATTTAATGTTTATGGTATCCTTAGCTCTGAATGGTCAATTTCAAGTTTATGAATGCAAGTTTTATTTTTATATAAACTGGCTTGGTACGAGGGCACACCCCCTTTACAACTAGCAACCGGAACTACTTTTTCTGCAATTTCAACAATAAAAGTAAGGAAAATATTTGTAGTTCTTTATTAATTATGTAATTAAATTATTAGGAATGACTCTAATT
>CAJDSM010020184.1:12684-38975 GCA_903981925.1 Ostrea lurida
TGTTTATAACTAGAAATAGTTCAAGCCGGTGACCCAAAACGCATAACCGCTATAATTCAGTAATGTGTAAAGGTAGAGCCCATGAAGCAGACGCAGATGTCATAATCCTATCCATTTAGTCTCCTCAAATTTTCAAATATGTAAGAATAGTACATTGACTCTGGTTGTAGATTTTTTATGCTAACAGCATATAGGTTTGTTAACAGTAACAAAGTAACCAAAAATAGAGTAGGGAGAATCCAATAAATCCTGTCCCGAAATAGTTACAAGTCAAAATTTCATGAATAAAGTTGTGTTAAACCATAAGTTATATTAGCCTGCAGAACTTGTTTTAGCTCTCACTGAAACATATATTTGAGGTTGGATCACGTAGACTCTTGTATAGGTTCGCCCCCTATTATAAACAAAATCTTCGATTATGCGTGGATAAGCATACGCAAAAAGCTCTTGGGCTCGCTCATGAGGATCCTTGATTGGTCCTTCCTTCACTTCGGAGATTGCCATAATTTTCCCCACTTGTCTTTGGCGACTCTGCAACCATAAGAATACATTATAATATATAAAATTGTACCTTTCATGGACATAATTTATGATTTTCTCTAATACAATTATCTTGTATTTTAGTGATCCTGGGGTTATTTGTGGAATTGCATATTTTTAATGTGATCATATAGTACAAATTCGACGAATAGATATTTTAATGTAACTATTCCATGGAAAATTGCCCCGGCGGCATGATAGATTTAACCCCCCAAAAAGAGTAAGAAAAAAATATGGTTAATAACAAAGATAATATAAATAACCTCTAACCACTAGTGAATCAAATAATAATATAGTGCAATGTGAAATGTTCAGTGTCATATTACCATGGACAACACAGCATTTTAAAATATTTAAGATATGCTACAACTTTATGTTATGCAATAAATTGCAACAAAATATAAGGGCAATCTGAAACATGCATTTCAAGCCAGTTTGATGGCTTACAGAGAAAGACTCTAATTTATTAACTTAATGAAAAAGAGCTATTTTACGAGTATCGATTAAGAAAAATTAGTCGGTGATGATCGGTACGACCGAGCAATAGTCGAGTACTCGTTGATATCCCTGATTAGATGTTTATACCCAAACACAGACATTAATAGTGAGTGAAATTTCTGTGGGCAGAGATCCATTACCCTCAATTTTCGGTATTGGTTATGCAGTGTTAGCAATTGTAATATTGGACACTAAATAATACTCTGATTTAGTATAAATACTATCTGTACTTATTAGTGTTGATAGTGTACATTGACATTGTTAATCCGGAAACTCAGTAGCTTTCACTATGGACTGAGTTGTAAGATATAAATTCTTGAAAAAGTAAAAATACACGCTTTATTCTTACATTCTATAAAACGTATGTTGGATTAGATGAATAGTTAGCACGCAAAAAAAGTATAGACGTTTTGTTGACTAAATAAGAATAATAAACGTATTAAAACACATAATGTAATTCGAAAATGGTTTAACCACTATATAAAACGTGCTAAAATTTGGAAAAGTATTTGTTCTATAAGCGCTATAGTTATATATTTATGTACTGCTTAATTGGATAGGGGGATGGTTTACCAAACGATAAGTATATCCTAAACTTCATCCTCGGGGTTGATTTCATTGTAAATTCTTCATCACATATTCTATTGATGTCTTGGTATTCTCTTGCAAGGGAATTGTGTATCCCCCATGGCATACCTGTCTCTGACTCGGTCCCGCTGGGTCGTTGTCAGAACGTGGCTGCGGGTGTATATATGAATATGTTCTTTCCTGTTTTAAAGCAACTCAAAGGACAATTCCAATAGCAATGGATACAACCAGCAGTGTGGTAATGGTGATGATAATGATTGTTCCGTTGACGAAAAATGAAATGGAAATCAAGTTATCAAGATATTTTGCATTAGTTAAGGTTCATCCACATGAACTATTATATTATCCAGTGGTTATAACATGACTCTAGAGAGACATCACTTAGTTCGAGCAAGCGGAGAGTCCGTGGCGCAGCACGTTCTAGTATAATAGAGAAACAGCTCAGAGACGGAGGCACGTGCCAGTATTATGTGCGTCGCATAAATCTTAATAAAAATAATACTATCGAATATCTCAAATTAAATGGTTAATGAAGTATCATTTTGGTGTCAGAGGTATAAAATGGCGAAGTAAGCAATGTGTTAATCGTAATCATAGTCCAAAAAACATATACAAAATGCGAGTATTGTTAGCAACAATCGGACTCTCCGTATATCATTGATATACGCGCTATAACTCAATATGCGTCAATAGTCGTACGTTCACTAACCGGTATCTGATGGGAAAATTTTAGTGACACGTAACCTTGTATATATCTCCCAGCGCTACATCTCACGGCGATACATCTTTTAGAAGTGTTTTCTGGGAGTCCTCCAGACTACGAAGTCAGACGCCGATATTCGCTCGGGAAATTAGTATTACTTGATTTACCAGTATCAGTGATTCGCACTGTCTCCATCTTGTTGGAAACTCTCCTTCGAAGCACATCTTGGACTTGTAAAATCAGATTTCATGCAAATGTATTTAATCTATTAGTATCGTCGATAAATAAAGTATCGTATCACATTTACGCATTGATTCTAACCTTATACAACTAATGTCCAGACTAACTTGCGTTTCCATGTAAATGTACTATTTGGATTCCACTCTTCAACAGACTATATTAGTCCGGCAGATCAGAACGTGGCGTCTGTTATAGAAAATATCTGCTGTGGATACCTTTCCAATAGCCAATTGACGTCAATATAAGTGATTATAATATTTACTCGATATGTCAGTTCAATGTGTGTACTGTAATCGCGTATTTGTCAATTTCACGAAAACTCACCATGTTTATTGATCACCTGGTATGGATTACTAGCATGAAATAATACATTTAATTTACCGGAATGTAACCTTGTAATCTTTCTTCCAAGAAGCTGATGAAGACGTTTTCTGTAAGATAATGTACATAGTTTACTTATTGAATAAAATGGAATATATATTACTTAATGAATAAAATAGAATACATCGATTCATGACTTTTGCATTCCTCATGATCTTAAGGACGTAAAATGTCAAAACGTTTTAAAAAATACAACTTTGAGTTTCTTTCACGTTTTAAAGTTCGAATAATACACATTAGATAATATTGACTTTCGACATTATATTGATAAATATCTTCATACAGTATTATATATCATATGAAAGCTTATATGAGATAAGAAAACAGGGAGATCAGAGAGAAAATTACAAATGTAAATGAAGAGAGACGGGTTCTCTATCTGATGAATACCTGTGTGCATCTCTATGTGTACAGTCGTAACAGTGTTTAAATTTATCCCCAGTGGTGTGGACATTTCGTCGATCTTTCGTTTGGTCCCCTTCGGTGCAGTAACTATGATGATAATTTAAATATTGACAACAGACGTTATATAGACTTTGCACAAAAAGGTACGGATAAAAAACAACACAAAAACCTTTAATCATCTTACCATCCCAGGTAAGCTTAAATGCGACATTGTAGGCCGACACCATCACGTGGTTATGGCGCGTTTTGATATAATCACGTGACACCGATTTACAGTAGTCCTTTAGTAATGTCCTCCTTTCACCTCTAACCTCTTCAAGCTTTAAAACAGATTTAACATGTTTAGATGTAAAATTACAATCCAATAGATACCACAGTAATGTTACAATGAAATCGCTGTAAGATATTGTAAGAACTGTAAAAAAAAATATTTTCATGGATTTTTTACTGGAACTAGATCTTTTTGGTGGTTGTTTGACAAACAGCGTGTTTATTGGGACTTGATCTTTTAGGTGGTGGTCTGACAAATAGCATATCAACTCAGGTACTCAAATTCGCAGTTAAAGGTTTGTTATTATTCACAGTTATTCAGTTTCACATGTTGATAGGGATTTGACATACAACGACACCAACGAGGGTTGAACGCCCACGAAAATTAGTGATTTTACATTGTATTTTAGGAACACTAACACCTACCTTGAGATAACTGTCTTGACACGTGTTCGGATCTGTCTGTGACACTCTCAGAGCTGATATCAGGAACCGGATACCAAGGTTCCTTGACATGACTATAGCCCACGTGCAGTGTGATTTTGTCGGCCTTCTCAATGCAATGATCCCACTGGAATATCGGGTTTGATCTCCGCATTTTAGATCACACTCTGTGGATAAATCAAAACTCTTAAAATTCAACCTCAAAGAGGACCTATACACAGCATATCCACATCGATAATCCTCCCATAAGGAAATAAATAGATACTATACGGCCTTTAACAAATATAATTTCTGTATTTCTACCGGTCTACAAGAAAAAATTTCATATTTAACGCACAGAGAGAGAGAGAGAGAGAGAGAGAGAGAGAGAGAGAGAGAGAGAGAGAGAGAGAGAGAGAGAGAGAGAGAGAGAGAGAGAGAGAGAGAGAGAGAGAGAGAGAGAGAGAGAGAGAGAGAGAGAGAGAGAGAGAGAGAGAGAGAGAGAGAGAGAGAGGATGGACGGACGGACAGAGAGAGAATAATTAGTCCAAGGACCATTCTTATATACTAGACAGTTGAGGATTTATATATTTATAAACATGGTGTACATGTAACAAATAAGATATTTTACGGAATCGAAAGCACTCGTAACATTTGAAAAAAAAAATTGTGACATTATCGGGAATGAATTCTGAAGCGAAAGAAACATGTTTGAAAATCTTATGAATAGCAGTCGGGTTAAAAACCATGCTTTTTAAAAAATATAGTTTAAGTCTGGGAAGGTTATTTTCCAGAAAACAAGGCATTAATAATAGATTAATTAATTGTATATATACTACATAGGAATGTTTCCTCGCCTCTTTGGAGGAATTTACAAGACATTTGCAAGGTTGAGGGGGTATCTGGAGGACAATTAAGGTGCACGAAAATTAAGGCAGGTAGTAGGGAGTGTTTCTTTCGCCATGTTCTTCAAACTTGCATATATATATAGAGATGATGTCTTATCAATTAACAACAATAATTTTCATAATTATGTCCATTTGATATATCTCGACGAACTCGAAATAAAGGACACCACAGAATCTGATATCTGCTTCATATTTTAATAAATATTGATTTTAAAGGCAGACTGACAACTACATCATATGATAAGCGTGATGATTTTAACTTTGCAATCGTCAGCTTTCCTTTTCTATGTATGCCACTAACACCTGCCTATGGTGTGTATATCTCCCAGTTGATTTGATATGCAAGAGCATGCTATTCATAAGAGGATGTAGGAAGCGGGGCCAACTACTAACAAAGAAATTAATGTTGCAGAGTTATAAGGAATCTCGTTTAAAGTCATCATGTTGCAAATTATCAATCAGTCATATGTTGACTGATTTGTTTCATACCCTTTGTTAGACTGTCATTTTCATACTAAATTTGATGACGAGTTATCCCATTTACTTTATTTCGCCTAAGGGCTCATGGCGGATGTGACCGGTCAGCAGATGATGCTTACTCCTCCATGGAACCTGATCCTGCCTTCGCTTTTTTCGGACATCCATGTTACCCTACACTCGATTTTGTATATATGTTTTTTTTTATTCTGATTACGTTTAATACAATGCTCACTTCGCCAATTTATATATTAGGATAACGTTTGCTTATTTTTATGCAAAAATGAATCATCCTGCCAAGTATTAACATGGATTTAAATTTAAGCATACACACAAATCAAGTTTTGTTTTGAACACTACGGGTTATCCCAAAATGTACCCTGGAACATTGCTTGGTGCTCAATATATTCCTTCTACATTAAAACAAGAAATAGGCAAATAATGGCCTAAATTCTTTGTTCCGAGGGGACACAACCAGAAAACACAACTAACTACCATAAATTACTCAACGCTGATACTTTGCGATGTCTATCATATCAAATTGGTCTACCCTTATGGTTACAATCAAACATGTATGCATGTTTACCTCAAAATTTGTCACAATTTGATAGAAAATAGGGATTGCATGTACATTTAACAATTCATAAGATTATATATAGTTCACTGTGAAGGTACAAAAGCAGAAAGCTGAAGGTTTAAGGACGTCATTAATTATGCAAAACATCTGATGATGCTCTATGTCGTATTTTACATGTACGACCTTTACAGAGATTATAATTGCCTTTCATTGACTACTTGTGCAATGGCTATAGTAATGTTAAAATTACGGTACAAATTGTGCAGGAAAATAATTCGTTTTGGTGTTTTATATTGCAAGGAATTTACAATATACTCCATACAATTTTTGTAAGCAAAATATGTCTTTAAAGTGTGTAAAGCATTGTACAATATACGAGGCTAAAAACAATTAAAGTACCTCTTTAAAAACACTTATAGCTCACACTATAAGCTGCCACTTGTGCATGTCTATCATACAGGAATGGTTATTATGGATATTGTCCCCTTATGTGCCCCCTTATTGACATACTTATTTTTAAATTCATGCGAATCAGAATTTGTTCAAAAACTGTTACGGGATTAAAACAAAAAACTTGCCGTGTCCTTCAACCTTACTTATAGGTATATAGATGATGTCTTATCAATTAACAACCATAATTTATACAATTATGTCCATTTGATATATCCTGAGAACTCGAAATAAGGACATCACAGAATCTGACAGATTGTGTCATATTTGGATATTTTACTTAATATTGACTCTAATATGCCAAGTAGGCAAAATTGGACCCATCGTATGGAGGCAAGTTCTTATATGCATTTTTGTTTAGGATATAAAATGGCAAAATAACATGTTTAAATGTAATCATAGTCCAACAAAACACATACAAAATCGAGTATAGGGCAACACGGACTTCGACAAAAGCGAAGGCAGGATCAATGTCATGGAGGAGTAAGCATCCTCTGCTCTGACCGGTCACACTCGCCGTGAGCCGTAGTCGAAACAAAGTAAACGTGTTACCCGCCGTCAAATCCGTACGAAAATGACAGTCTAAGAAAGGGTATGAAACAAATCAGTCAACATATGACTTAGTGATAATATGTAATCGCAAACAAAGTCATTATAGCTAAAGTGAGAATTTGCGAAATTCTGACTTTAAACGAGATTCGTTATAAACCTGCAACATCAACTTTTTGGTTAGTAGTTGGCCTCGCTTTAAAAAGTCCTCATACGCATGGCATGCCCTTGCGTATCGAATCAACTTAGAGGCATACACACCACAAGCAGGTGATAGTGGTACATTACTACATAGAAAAGGAAAGCTGACGATTGCAAAGTTAAAGTCATCACGTTTATTATATAATGTAGTTGTCCGTCTGTCATTAGTGTCCATATTAAGTAAATATCCAAATATGAAGTAGATCCGTCAGATTCAGTGGTGTCGTATATATATAAGTTGGTTCCTATTGTAACTTTCGACAAACACGCAGTCTTTTCTAAGTTGCAAAATATCATTCATATGTCTTTTTTAATTACATGTATATTCGAAATGAATATGATGATTTAGGGTGATAAAAAAATCATCGAAACGTGCTTTATAGTTATCCCCTTTTTTGAAAAACGTCATAATGAACAAAGCGACGTCATTTGTTTGCACGTTTGCAAAGAAAGATATGCTTACCTGTCTCCATTAACCTGTTGTTGTCATCTTTGATTGGTTTCAAAATATCGTTTATGAAAGACAATATCTTGCTCTAATATATTAAGAGATCGTTTTTATAGTTCATACCTCAACACTAAATTATTTAAGGGCCCTTTTTGCTCGGAATTCAATGACATGAAAACCAATCTTGATGCAGTTTCAATAGCGAACAAATCAAAGAGAAATCAGAATATGGGAGAATATACCCACCGACCACTGGAACCGATAGTACTACCATCCATAAGCAGAAAGTGGTCCACTGTAACATTGGTTTTAGTTTTTTATATCCAATCCCTTTATTCTGCGTTATACTGGATAAGATTTCTTGTTTATTATCTTTCCAATCATGAATTGATTTCCGAAAGTATTTCCTGACCTATTTATTTTGGGTGTAAAAATATATCAAAATGATAAACAAGAGGAAGAGGCTTATTAAGATTGGATAAAATTGAATTCAAATTGACATTTCATGGAGATGTGGTCCTTCACTTTCAATGAAGAGGAAGAAATATATAGTAATCTATACTGTGTAGCGTTTTGAAATAGTACAAAACGTTTTAAATTAGTCATATTCTGAAAATAAGGAAAATCTACCTTGTTTTTGTGGTGAATGGGTGATTAATTACTAGTATCTACATCCGCGATTGAAAATGTCGTATTCTTTACTATAGTGCTTTGAATTTTGTGATGTTTGTTGTGTATTGGTTTCTGTGAGGTTCAGTTTATATCAGTTGTCTTCAGCAAAGACAAGTCCAGTTTATAATGTAAATCTTTAATCACGGATAGAGATAATCGATATAGCAGCGAAAATAAGTTCTTGTGTAGTAGCAACCGATAAAGTCGCGAAAATAAAGTCTTGTGTTCTACTGGTCAATCGATATTCCCACGAAATTAAGGTATAGCGTAGTATCAATCGATATATTCACGAATAAAAGTTACTGTATAGTATCAATACACAATATTGGAATGATTGTTTCGTCTTCAATCCATTTAGCATGTTCAGTGAGATCTCGTCTTCTGCGTTAACTTGGACAACCCATTGATCAGTAAAGAAATAACTATCAAATATAGTAAGTTCCGGTACGTAGCATCGATTTTGAAAGTGAGATATTACAGAAAAAGTAGGCTTAGAATTTATCTGAAAATTCTTGACAAGCAACTATAAAGTATGTCTGCCTCAAAATGGTGCAGAGCGTATCTTTCAACTTACTCAGTACATGAGCTCAATACATTGGGTTAACCATACACGTCCACTTCTACTCACCTCTTCTATAAATAGTGACGAACTAATAAATCGATCTTTGGATGGACATGTACAATGAATGTGATAAATGAAATAGTGAAGACAACAAACAATGATCACTCTCATTAGGAATAGAAAACCAAGGGAAGAGCTAAACGAGGCCCCCTGGACATGCCAGAGGTGGAATCAGGTGCCTAGGAGGAGTAAGCATCCCCTGTTGACCGGTCACACCCGCCGTGAGCCCATAGTCTTGATCAGGTAAACGGAACAATCCGTAGTCAAAAACGGCTTAACAATGGCTATGAGCGGTTATATCTGCCATGAATTCCATATCTCGATAAGGTAAACGGAGTAATCCGTAGTCAAAATCAGTCCATAAAGAACGACGTAGCATAATGTACAAAACATGTCAGCCAATCATAGTTCACACGTGGGAATTAGATTATTATGACAGCCATACAATTTGCGAAATCTCGATGTTAAACGAAACTAACGGAAAAACCCTGTCAACATCAGCTTATTTGTCGGTAGCCTGCAGGTACGTTGTCAAAAAGAGGGAGTGGTTGCTACGAGCCCGGGAATGGCATACAATATATAGTTTTTATAATATCGCTGCACAGAAGTCAGTTGAGATAATGCAGTGGTAAATTTAGAGCCACCAACCCCCTTCCTTTCAAACACAAATTTGCAAAATAATGTGAGTAAAACTCCAGATTTGGCGCCCAAGTATTTTGGCTAACATTTGACTTTTATTTGCCTCTGTTTTCCTTGGATCTGCCACTGTATAGATTTGAGAAAACCTGACAAAGTGAGGAAATATCCACATACGGTAGATATAATACCCTATATTTTTTTATGTTTTACATCATTTTGTTGATATGGCGCTAAAATGTAAAGCTTGTATACCACGATCGTTAAAACGGCAAAAAAAAATAAATAAATAAAAAGATAAATAGATAAATGAAATAAAAATCACAAAATTAAACCCAAAATTGAATTTCAAATGCAAAATTAATTTTTTTAAAAACGACGTCATACGTTGTAATTTTTTTTCCACATCCATGCGCATAACATACACCTGTATCGTATCCAACATTGTTTGAAAGAGATAGTAAAGGTCATTTTGTCAACCAAAGAATCAAAATGAGTCCAGATGACTCATTGTCTGTCAAAATTAATAATTTTATGCATTTATCTGTATTTTATTTTCAAATCCTATGAGAATATAAACTTTAAATCATGTCTAATTAATTTTCGGCTTCTTGGTTAAAAATGCAATTTACTATATATAAGTTGGCTCCTATTGTTACTTTCGACAAACACGCAGTCATTTCTAAGTTGCAAAATATCGTTCATATATCTATTTTAATTACATGTATATTCGATATGAATACAAAAAGGCGAAGTTAACATTGTGTCAAACGTAATCATAATCCAAAAAACATATACAAAATCGAGTGTAGGGCAACACGGACCTCCGACAAAGGCGAAGGTAGGATCAGGTGCCATGGAGGAGTAAGCATCATCTGCTGACCGGTCACACCCGCCGTGAGCCTTTAGTCGAAACAAAGTAAACGGGATTACCCGTAGTCAAATTTAGTAGGAAAATGACAGTCTAGCAAAGGGTATGAAACAAATCAGTCAACATATGACTTAGTGATAATTTGTAATCGCAAACAAGGTCATTATAGCGACCGTAGAATTTGCGAAATGATGACTTTAAACGAGATTCGTTATAACCCTGCAGCATCAACTTTTTTGTTAGTAGTTGGCCTCGCTTTAAAAAGTCCGCATACGCATAGCATGCTCTTGCGTATCGAATCAACTGGGAGATATAAACACCATAAGCAGGTGATAGTGGTATATTACTACATAGAAAAGGAAAGTTGACGATTGCAAAGTTGAAGTCATCACGCTTATCATATAATGTAGTTGTCAGTCTGCTATTAGAGTCAATGTTAAGTAAAATATCCAAATACGAAGCAGATATGTCAGATTCTGTGGTGTCCTTTATATCGAGTTCTTCGGGATATATCAAATCGACATAATTATGAAAATTATGATTGTTAATTGATAACACATCATCTATATACCTATATGTAAGGTTGAAGGTTGAAGGAATATTATGATTTTAGGGTTAGAAAAAATGTCACCAAAATGAGCTTTACTATCCCTTTTTAAAAAAAGTCATAATGAAAAAAGCTACGTCATTCTTTGCACGCTTGCAAAGAAAGATGACCTGATTATCAGTCCCCAGTTAGATGTAGCTGTCACCTTTGATTGGCTTCAATATATCTTAACGACGATATCTTGCTCTAATATGTTAAAGGATCGTTTTATATAGCTTATACTTCAACACTAAACTATTTAAGGGCCCTTTTTGCTCGGAATTCAGTGACATTATGAAAAATAGTCTTTATGCAGTTTCAATTGCTAACAAATCAAAGAGAAAACAGAATATGGGAGAATATACCCACCGACCACTGAACAGCGATAGTACTACATCAAAAGAGAAAGTTGGTCCACTGTAACATTTTTTTAGGTTTTTTTTTTATATCCAATCCCTTTATTCTGTCTTGTACTGGGTAAGATTATCTTGTTTATTATCTTTCCAATCATGAGTTGATTTCCGGACAGTATCATCCTTTCGAGTGTGAAAATATATCAAAATGATAAACAAGAGGAATAGGCTTATTAAGATTAGATAAAATTAAATTCCAACTGCATTTCATGGATATACCAGTCTATTTTTAACACAATACCTACTTTAAAACATGATCAGATGCATTGTAACCCCCTTTGAGACAGCGTTTACTTCTATCGATGAATACTGCCAAAATACTGTTATAATATTGTACGCGTACATGAGTAAGAATTCCAGCAATTACCTCCCTGGTCAGGCAGTATCTAAAATTCGTAAACTTATCATTTGATATATCGGTAAAACGAAGAGTTTAAAGAGCTTACTTTTGTTTCCAACTGCAGTCTGCCATTTGGATCGTCCAATCCACGATCATGACAGTGGACATAGCCGCTAAGTAACAGCAACTGAGAAAGTCGCGAAAATAGAATATTGTGCTGTATTGTATCAATCGATATATGAAAGAACGAATATTTCCCCTTTGCAGTATTTTGGATAACATTTGACTTTTACTTGCCCCTGTTTTCCTTAGATCCATCACTGTAAAGACTTGCGAAATCTGACAAAGTGAAGTAATATCCACATACAGTAAAAGAAATACCTTATATATTTTTATATATCTATGGGCTGCCTTCCGCCACTAAACATCAGAAATTTAATATATAATAACTCACGTTCATTTGTTTACAACAATTTGATATTTTTTGCCAGAAATAAGTTGTCCAAGTAAAACAGAATAATTTTAACTCTTCCTTTTCTGAAGATGTCCAAAAATGTTCGTACCGATGCAACCAGACCACAATCGATATAAATAGGCTTATTCATAAGTTCATAAGTGCAAAAATGAAGACATAGAACATTGATTAAATTTTATAAATGTACAATGACAAACAATAAATAAAATGTTACATATAAACTGTGCGCATTTCATAGTCATTTTTCTCTGTCAGTCAGTATATATTAATATAATATAATATAGTAATAACTATATATATATATAGATATATATAATATATATATATATAATATTATATATATTATATATATACATAATAATATATATTTATATATTATATTCCAGCAAATAGGTATTAAAAAATCCACACAAGTAGTAGTATAATAAAAAAATATTGAAGGCCGATTAAGTATACTGACTATTTTCTACAATTTCTTCAGGAGAATTGTAGAACTAGTGCGAGTATACTTAATCGGCCTTCAAAATTTTTAGATAATACTAATATACCAAGTGTGTAGTATCTACATAGAATACTATATATATATATACTGACTTGTTCTAAAATATTCTATCACTGTTTATCAAAAATTTTCAAATCAGGGGAAATGAAAATAGTTTTAGGATGCTGAATCAGATGCAGACATTTCAATTGGTCTCGTCTGATTTGTCCAACCGTGACAAAGCTTTAGATACGTCATCCGAATGAGTGATAAACAGTGTGCTAAGAGTGCATATATTATTCTCAGAAGTTGGATCCGCTCCTGAATTCATAAAATGTTCATCAGATTCATTGATGCCGTTTTCTTTTATTCCTTTCTCTCCACTGTTTTGCATTTCAGAGTCTTTTAAAGGAATGCGGTTTCTGCGTCTTCCAGATAACGAGCGAACCTGTTGAGTGTCACGTGGGGACTTTTGGTCCCTGTCTTTGCTTTCTACCGTTGTTGGATGATGTGCGGAAGTAGCACCTCGCAATGGTTTCTTTACTACACTGTAATCATGAGAAATTTTGGAAAAGGAATAAAGCTTCGTGTTCGAACACAGTTCTTCCATCACAGTTACTTTTTTCTTGGGTTGTTTCCCTTTACCTGAATGTCTTGGGTTCTGAGTTAGTATGCCCTTTGTTTTAGATCCATCCAGCTGCTTGATTTGCAAACGGATCTGCTCATTTTGTCCTCGCCTATTGTTTGGAAATATATTTCTTATTGACCGAATTCTATTGCTCATATTCCTGTGGAGCCTGTCATACTTAGATCTAACGCTGATTGGTGGAGGTTTGTGTCTACACAGATATGCAGAACGTCCTTGCCTTAAATATTCAAAACGACATGTCTGCCTTCTAGAATTAAAAGAAATACAATGGCAGTTAAGAGACACGGTATCAAACATTGTATAGTTACTACGGAACTGAAAGTCTTATGTGCAATAATGAAGATTCATAATTTTTGTTTGAGTTGACTAACAGTATGAAAAAGGTGTAACAAGTGAGTTAAGTTAACGCATCTGTCCTATTTTTTTGCTACTTAAGAGTTGTTTTGATGTAAGTTCTGGTTCATCAAAAACTAGAGCGAACAATACAAAAATAAAAACGGAGCGAAAATTTACCTCCCTATTGTAATATGTGTAGTAATAAAGAAAGGTAATGTAAAGACAAAGATAACAAACAGTGATCAATCTCTAAAGTCCCAAACAGATTACAAAATATTGTCTGGGCAAACAGGGATCCCTGGATACACCAGAGGTGGGATCAGGTGCCTAGGAGGAGCAAGAATTCCCTGTCGACCGGTTACACCCGCCGTGAGCTCATTGTCTAGATCACGTAAACGGAGAAATCTGTAGTCAAAATCAGTGTGTAAAGTACGACCTAAGAATTGCCATGAAACACGTCAGACAGCATTTGACCCAATGGATGGTTGTATTGGCAAATTAGATCGTTATATAACAACAACAGAATAGGCAAAATGTTGACTTTAAACGTGACTGTTGAAACCCCTGCAACAACAACTTGTTTATAAGTAGCCTGTTTCGATTCAAAACTAATCGTACGCAGAACAAGCTCTTCAGTATCGAGTAAGTTGAGAGACATAAACACAATATGCAGATGATGATTGAATGTTGCCATATGAATATGGGAAGTTGGCAATGAAGAAGCTGAAGTCGTCGCCGTTTGTCATAGAGTTAAGTTGTTAGTTTGCCGTTAATGTCTATGTTCAATAAAATATTAAAGAACGAAGCATATCAACTACATGTATATGGATGGGTGTGGTGTCCTTTATTTCTAGGTAACTGGGATATATCGAATCAGCATATGAATTAAAATTATCAATATTTTGAATAGATAAAATATCATCGAAATGTCGAATTTAAGAGCACCGCTAAGACGTATCATTAGCAGATTGCATTTAATATACGTACAGCTCAAATACACTATAGCAATATCCAATGAAAGAACGTAATACCTTTTCCTCCATTTCCCATAGAGTGTACAAGCACATACTACGTTGAAAATCAGCAAAATCAATATACAGAAAAGTACAATCAGCTTAACATCTGTCAAAAAAGAAAGCTAGAGAAAAGTATGTGTAAATATCATTTATATTCAAAATAATGATATGAAATAAGCCTCAACTAAAATCCAATCTTTATCATTTAAGTTTTTTTTATCTCAATTGTACTGTCATTCTCCATTTTTATCTACCATATCTGCTTGGTGAATGTAGCTTTGAATTGGCCGTTTATTTGTCGGCATTGATGTCATTATTTACACATGAACAATTTGTTTAATGCTGTAAGATGTATGTCTTCCCCAATAAAGAATATACACTTCAGCATAACGGGAAAATCGATTTCATTTTAAGAGGTTTACTCGTAAGGTTATCATTTTTTAAGTATATTTTCAATTTCTATATGCATTGGGGATAGAAACACAGGGGTTATATATTGCTTGTAATTGAGCGATAGTGTTTGAAAAATATTGACTTTTGGAATTTAAAATTTACTTACATCTGTTGAAGTCAATACAATATAAGCAATACAAAATAAATAATCTTTTTGGACTTAAAATATAGAATAATACCCGTATCATATAGAAGTGAATATAGAGTTAATTTTAGTGTGTCTCAAGTTGCACTGAAGGTAACTAAATATTGCCTCAAATTTAAGAAAAAATTAAGAAGTGAAAATTTATAATTATTGGTCAAAACTCTGAATAGTGATACAAAGTTTCGTGTATATTGATAAAGAATTTTTTAAGAATCAGTCTTCAATTTGGATATATACATCAATCAAAATAATGAATTAAAATTTGAATGAGTTCCAAGTCTGTACTAATTTTATCAAAAATTACAAAACTGAAAGATACGTTTTTGGGGTACGAATAACTATGATAAATTGGATGAATCAGAAACGAGATACTTTTACAGATTAAAAGAATTCTGATGAAACAATCATTCCGCCACAAAATGCAGTCCTTCCAAATTTGAATTGACAGCCGGATAGGTTTACCGGTAAGGAACAAATGTATAATGTGTCTGGACCAATGAAATAAGCAATGGACCAGTACCCTGTAAGGTTGTGCTCAACAGCTGAGGAGCCAACGCTTACCTACAGGTTGGACAATGTAATACTCTATCTCTGCCTTGTCGTCGGACATCTCTTAAATATCATCAGTCTAAAATCTACAACAAAGACATTTTACAATCATTGACATTTTGTCAATTAATAACCACTCGTCAAATGTGTTTGCTTAGTTTAAACATTGTATTTTTTAAAGGGACATGAACACGTTTTGAACTAAAAGTGTTCAAATCTTAGATTGCCAATTTTGATGTTTAAAATGCTTAATCAAGTTATTTCTAGTGATCAGCAAAAACATGAAAGGCAGTTGTTGAGTTACAAGTAAGATACAGCGCTCACAAATCTTTGGTATGTAAACATGCAAGGCTCGAGCCTTGTTTATGTTTACAAAAAGATTGCTTCGTAGAAAATGTCATGTTTAAAACAATATGAGATGTGAGAAACACTAGACACTGTTTAATAACTTTTAATTTGAGAAAACTGCTTTAAATGGAATGTTTAGCAGCATATTCAATATATGTAAGCAAAATCATGGCTCGGGTCTTGTTTACATAACAAAAGAATTGCAAGTATTGTATCTATCTTGGAAGTCAACAGATGACGTTAAAAGTTTTGCTGACCATTAGAAATACCTTTGTCAAGAATTGTAAACATTAAAATTGGCAATAAAAAATATGAACATTTTTAGTGCAAAACGTGTCCATGCAATTCAATCTACAGCAATAGCTGCATTTTTTTCAGCAAAAATCATATACTGCATATATAGCATAGTATTTTGTTCACAGCTTTATAATTTAATTTCATTTGTTACAAGCAATTTGATTGGCTGAAACAAGATTGAGCAACATCAATTATTTTGTATAATCTGACTTGCTCTTTGTGACGGCCTAGAATGACGTTACAATGGATTTGAGGGTGTTGTTTCTACTTTGTTGCTACGGCAAAATTCGTCCGCCTCATGCGAAATCCTTATTATCTCGCAAGTTATTCATCAAATAACGTTAAATGCAATTTTCTGAATTGAATTATAAGGAATGAAGCTAATTTTGACTTAGGTTATACGATATAATCTAACTTGGTGCAATTTACGCTTAATATAATCCGCTTTGCGGATTATAAAGCGTAAACTGCACCAAGTTACATTATATCGTATAACCTAGGTCAAAATAGCTTCATTCCTTAAGTAATTTAGTTGATGAACAAGCGAAGATCATATAAGCAGTAATCAGTCTCATAAATTCTATAAAGAATTAATACAAAAATTAAGAGAATGGTAAAAATAGGTCCCGGTATATCAGAGGTGGGATCAGGTATCCAGGAGGAGTAAGCATCCCTGTTGACTGGTCATATCCGCCATGTCTTCTGGTAAACTGAATAATCCATAGTGAAAATTAGTAGCCTACCTCAGTTTTAAAACTCATAATACGCCGAATATATGGTCTCTAATGTCGAATCAGCACCATATGCAGGTGATGATAGAATATTGCTGCACAAATATGTGATGTTGGTGATGGAGAGGTTGATATCATCTCTTTTGTCTCTAAGTTGTGTTTCTTAGAATCGCGCTGAATTCTATGCTAAATAAATTTTTCAGTTATGAAGAAGATATGGATAAGTATATAAATATAATAAATAAGCACATATGGATAAATGTATGTAGATATCATAAAAGACCAGTTTCAATTTTAACTTGTGTTAGCTGTTTCAAGTATTAAAATTTAATCCATTTTTATTTAAATACGTCCGTACTCGTACAGTAAATACAGGGGAAAAGTACCCTTGCATCTACATGTACATCGTTAAAGGAAGGAATTGAAGGTAAAAAGACAATGCAGTAATAGAAGACACTCCCGATCAGTGATGACCCCTGCCATGTTTTATTTTATGAAGACCTGCCTTGGATTTCTCGAAAAAGTTGTCTTTTATTTGAGCAGTCACAATTGAAGTCAAATCTTGGACGGAAGTTTATTTCGAGAAACCCAGGCCTTTCCTCGGTTACCTGTAGGTTTCCTAAGTCAACCAGTGAAACTCAATACACGTCAAAAACAATCACTTCGATTATTTGGTCGTAAATGGTAAATGCTGAAAACAAAATAAATTGGACAATAAATTCATATTTTGTGTTTTAGAATAGCTCCCAATGGAGATCAAATGATACTCAATATCTCACCTTCGTTTGGATTGTTGTTCAAATATGTTGTGTGTTGTTCAACATCGTTCAAAGTTTTAAATAGACACGGTAGAAAATGTCGACTGTGACACAGGGTGGTTCGCAGCATTATTGTTTCCTGAAAGATTAAAATAACCAAAATAATCTATAAAACGTTTTAAACAATTGATAATATAATTTTAATACCCTCTTCAATAGAAAAGGCACTTATGAAGTTTTATAATTCAGAGCACTATTTATTCTAAAACGGCAAACAGATGGGATGAGTATGATGATGAAGATTTAAAAACTTTGTTACAATGGGTAAGAAATATAGGAAGAATGTTGAAATCTCATATTAGACGTTAAAATACAAAATCCACTGGGCTATCTTTCTGTGTTCAGTGATCAGAAGTTATAAAAAAAAACATTAAACAGGTTACATCAATGTTCGTTATCTTCATCTTTTCAAACGACAGCATTATTCAAAATCTAAGTGAATTGACCAATGAGTTGAAGGACAGACAGTTCGTTTCCAACATTAATCTTATTATTTATTTGTATTTCAATAGTCTGGAAACATGCTTCCAAATTTAAGTTACTCCTGTATATCTGATAATTTGATTTCAAAAAGGAAAATATATATTCGACATTATATTCTTGAGCATTCACATGGTATTTGCATGCCGTAACAGGTACAATGCAAAAAA
The DNA here is from genome assembly GCA_903981925.1 of Ostrea lurida. Lineage (NCBI taxonomy): Eukaryota > Metazoa > Mollusca > Bivalvia > Ostreida > Ostreidae > Ostrea > Ostrea lurida. The sequence goes on from CAJDSM010020184.1 coordinate 31,431, forward strand.
ATATTCAAACTCTCAACGTGTCCTCGTAATATGGCCTATTTTTTTTTTGGCATAAACATGTTTTAGTGCAAGCAAACCCGTAAACGCACGTTTTAATAGGGAATGTGATTTACATGGAAAGATCACTCAATATTTTATTTTGTGACACAATAAATCTAAACTGAATTGGTAAAGTTCAATCTATGTAAATTTCAATGTAGATTTATAAGTAGAATAATTTGACGATGTGGTTCTAAACTGATTCGCCTCCAAACCCTTTCAGCTTTACACTTATCTTCAAGACTGAGATTATGTAAACTCGGTGTAACTGACTCCTTTATGTCTTTCGCAATTTCAAAAATATCAGTTTCCTGATACTTTCTAAAAGTCAATGCTTTGCGCTGTTTCGGTGGTTTGCATAAGTGAATCAGAGAAATGTGCTAACGCGCTCGACAGATGACACACTTCCAGAGTCGCAAATAAAATGATTGTCCAAAGTTGGCGTTGATTACAGAGCATGACTATTTTCTCTGGTAACTACTACATCAGGAATAAGTAGGTTTGTTAACCAGTTGCTTTAGACCATGCTCATGTAATGATTGTAGAATTTTTTGAAAGTGTTGATCGTTTTGAATTCCCAAATGAAAGGTCAATTCTCCTGTAATTACCAACTCTTCTGGTGCTATATAGAATGATGACTTACATGTAAATACTATGACCATTCATCCAAAAATGCAGGTATTTAGAGTTAATTTGATTTTGATGGAGGAAGACGGTATACAACGCAAACATGCAACATTGAGTTTTCCGAGGAAATAATGCAATCCAGATGTTCGAACTTTTTACATTTTAATTCGGATCTAACACACAGGCTCTTCTGAAGATTCAAAACTCCTTCTCCTCCAACTTTTCTCGGTATGTTTTGTCTATCATACTCCTCAAGAACATTAGATCGCTCAGAACAACTTTATTAGTGTCAGTACCTAACCAGGTTTTTGTTAAAGCAATCAAGTCAATATTAAGATCGGAGACTGCTAACGCCTTGTTTGTGACAGATCTGCAATTCAGTGTATACAACTTCAGAGAATTACTTTTCTTTTCCTGTTGTGATGTAAGTATACCTATTTAGCTGTTTAAAAATGTCCTTGTACAAACATGGGATCGATGGTCTACATTACGATATGTTATTCTCGTTGGAATAGCGGATCGTTGCGTTAAATGTTTTGGCAGTCTATCCCATTTAGACTATGATGGTAAAACTTGCCATGCGACCCGATAGCAGTCAGTATTCTACGGATTAATCTTCTTAATAATATGGTGTTTATACCATCGTCTCAGGCTATACAACACACAGACGTGATTAAGTCTTTCTACCAAAGTCTACTCTGTTTTGTTTTTTGCCCAAGAAATAAAAGTAATTCAAATTGTGTTGTTTATGAGCATTTATTAAAATGCGAATAATAAAAACACTGAACATATACCTGATCAATATATGCCGTGGGTGTGACTGGTCGACACTCCGCTTAGGCACCTGGTCCCTGGTATATCCAGGGGTCCATGTTTTACCATCTCTCAATTAGTCTTTCATATAGTATTTATGATCACTGTGCGTAATCTTCATATTTTCATTCTGTTCTACAGTTTCTTTACATATTAGTTAAAACACAAGCGAGAAATTATCAAAAGAACACAATAAATCCCCACCTTCTTTCATTCCCTACTTTACTTGTATTTAATATTTATTTACCAATTTCCCATAAATGGTACAACAATTATCTTAATATTAAAATTTTTAATATAAAAATCTGTAACCAAGAACTAGTTTTCACCGAACACCAAAACCAACGTTAAACTAACAACTTTGCTTTATAACAAAGGGGACGAGATTTCAGAGCTTCTCCGTCGCCAACTGTCCATCATCATGTAGCAAATTCCATCATCACTTATAAACATACTTGTTCTGTGTATGATCAGAACTTTTAATAGAGACTGGATACTTACAAATAAAGTTTTTATTGCAGGGATTTCAACAATCACGTTCAAGTCAGCATTTCCCAAATTCTATGGTGGTTATAACGATCTAGATTACCATTGCAACTTGCCATTTGGTCAAATGTTGTCTGACGTATTTCATAGCAAATGTTAAACCGTTTTTTTATAAATTGATTTTGACTACGGATTACTCCGTTTAACTGATCAAGACAATGGGATAACGGCGGGTGTGACCATCGACAGGGGATGCTAACTCCTCTTAGGCACCTGATCCCACCTCTGTTGTATCTGCCTAACTCGTGTTTTGTATTCTGTTTGAGACTTGCGATATTGGTCACTGTTCGTGGTCTTCGCCTTTTCATTTATAAATAAAAGAGACACCGACTTCGGTGTTTCCAGCAGGCCCTAATGTCAAAAACAAAATATGCATCTTGCACCTCGTAGCCGTGAAAAAAAAGTTCTTAATGAAGCAAGAACATTGTAGAGGAGGTACGCTAACCATAGTCTTTGATGTTAACAAAATAAACAAATCAAATCATCTAATATTCACTTTTTATACAATAAGTAAACAATACACTTCTTTTGTTGTAACCTGTAAATTTATGTCTACAACATGGTCCTTATTATACATTATTGCTACAACATTGTCCTTACTATACAATATGTATATACAGTATGGTCCTTATTATACAAGATATGAATAAACTTGGTCTTTAGTCTACAATATGTGGTTACAATAAGGTGCTTACTGGTTACAATGGCTCAATATTTAGAAAATCCGCCACGTGACCGATCGGACGTGGGTTCAAGCGCAACTCGTAACTTAGCTGCGTCAAACCTAAACAAAAATAATAGTTTGTGACTGTTTCTGCCCAACACGCTCAACATTTAGACGTCAAAGTGCCTCATGTCACGACATGTGTTAACATGATGAATAATCCTCACTGAGCTTCGTGCATTCGAGAAAATGTATAACCCTTGACCTGTAGCTGGTGAAGTATCCGTATAAGTGAAAAATTATGTACAGGACGTAAATCAAATACACAATTCTTGGTATAACATATACGCTAACACATAAGCCTTTAATAGTATAAAATGCATTTTACAAAATGACCCTTATTGAAAAATACGTTATAGTTTTCAGAGTGTAAAATACACAGTATGGACATTAGTGCAAAATATCTATCTACAATGTAGTACTTGGTACAAAATATATGTCCACCATATCTTCTTTAACATGAAAAGGTTAAGATAGAGAACACTGATCAATCAAATGAATACAAAATTAAGAGTTGCCAAACATGGATCCCTGGACACACCAGAGGTTATTCTCTTGATCGAGAGATTTGTTGTTGCTCTATTTTGGTCGACAGCCTATATCTAAGTTTTGTCAACAATTACTTGGAATCATATCAATTCCTGGGGGCTAATGTTTGTGGGTAACCAAAATGTTGCTGGTTCGTGGGGACGTAATTTCGTAGACACTTCATAAATAATTCGAACAGCATAAGATTTATAAAGATTAAAAGTGAAATAAAACATGTTCGTGGGAATGTTAATTCGTGGGTAAAAGTGACCCACGAAATCCACGATCATTGGTCCCCCACGAACAATGATGATTCCACAGTATATAGCTGATTTTTTCGGTATCTATTGTTTGGCGTTTTTGCGGTGAACTTACCAGATTGAAGATTTGGACGGGTATAATTAATGGTTATTCTGACGAACATCGGCGGTTGATGTCCCTCCAAAGAATGCTAGTTCAATTTCATATGCGTGATGTACATTTCACCGGTTTTCCATCATGACGTCTTTTAATGCATACCCAAACAGTGAATTTCGGAGGCATGTTTACTGACCAATATCCACAGTCAATTAATGAATACGAATTAAAACCGGTTTGACTGTACCTTTTTGCAATTGTACTCGCAATAACACTGAATTGTTTAAATTTACAAACTTTACTGAAGTTATTTTAATGAGTACTAGTACTTGACAATGGAAAATTTAGTCGATGATCAGAACGACTGAGCGATAGACGAGTACTCAAGGAGAGAGAGAGAGAGAGAGAGAGAGAGAAGAGAGAGGAGAGAGAGAGAGAGAGCAGAGAGAGAGAGGAGAGAGAGAGAGAGAGATGCCGCAAGGAGCTTATGAAAATCGGACGGCTTTAATTGTTTGTGGTATAAAAAAACATGATCAGTCGCTGTGAAAATTGGTACACAGTGTATTTTATTTTAGGTCTAAGGAAATCCCCATTAAATTTTGGAGGCTATCCGGATCCTTGATCCGTACGACTTTAATGTAACCTTGGCGGAGGTCTATAAACCCTGATTGCTCTTGTCCGTCGTTAATATGGGCACCGGTCGCGGCAGCCTTGTAGCTAAGGCATTCGTTTCGTCACATTCTGGATGCCCTTTGTCCCGCTCTCGAAGCCTGCTCCGCGTTCAATCTAAGACGGCATTTGATATAGACTATTCCTTCGCCAACTGTCTGACATAAGAACAAACTTGTATCAGTGACACGACATCGAGCGCCATGTTTAGATTTTAAAAAATTTCTAAAAAAAAAAAAACATGTTTAGATTTTTAAAAAAGATTTTTTAAAAACATATTGCACCCCTACATGAGTGAAAAATTTCAAATGAGTTATAAAAAACATAAAAACAAGCAAAAAATAACTTAGCTCATGTATAAGATATCTGTTTAACAATATCCTTCCTATTATAAAAATGAGTGGAAAATTTTCAAGCTGGACGTTAAACAACATAAGTACAATCAATCAACAATTCTATAGTAAAATATTATTCAATATTGGTACCATATATGATTTATATTATGACCCCTGGGTCGAGGCCTCTGCTGGTGGACTGTTAGTCCCCGAGAGTCTCTACAGCCCAGTTGCTATGTACTATGTTACTAGCTTGAAATACGGATATGTATTTAATTGCAGTGGTAAATTTAGAAATTCATATCGTATATATGATTTTGGGACTATGATTACATTTAACACATTGTTTACTTCGCCATTTTATATCTCAATATTAAGGATCATCTCCCTCAGGCATAGTTCTGATCCTTCGAAGTATTTGGCTCGTCTTTGGCACTACATTGTTCAAATTTATAAAGTTTTACTTTAATGTTTCGGATTTCCAACATTTCGGTTGAACATCACGAAGAGACATAATTTGTCGAAATGCGCATCTGGTGCATCAAATTGGTACCGTATATGATTTATATTCTAACATACATGTATTATACAATGTACTCATTGATTTCCAAAAAAACCTATGTAGTCTGGCTCTTAATGGAGACAGAACAATTGAATTGTGGAAGTAAATGACTCATGATTTGGAATTACTCTTACATGTTCAAAACATCTGTTCTAATTAAGGAAGAAATAAAAGGGAAAGTAATTAAAAAATATCTAACAAAAAGCAAGGATACACAAAATAGAGACTGATAGATAACTGAATCATTTTAATAATCATATTTCAAATCATATTTCTAAAGTTGGACGTTTGACGAATGAGTACTCCATTTGTATCAAAATAAAGGCTGTCATATTTGTGAACTTGAATGTCTTCAATAACATTTACCATTATAAACACTAGCATTGGTAATTTATAAACCAAGCACAAAGTTTTTATTTGCCAAATTCGGTTTCAAATCAGAAATTGATAATATCATGGTGCACTGACAAATCAGAAGGGAATTATGATGTACAATAGTCGGTATATTTTTCTCCCTGGCGTCTCTTTTAGATATTTGTATACGATCTCAAAATTCTAAAGAAAATTACGTTAAGGTGACACACCAACATCAGCGAAATAAAGAACAATTGCTAGGCGTGGATGTAGATCAAGGAGATTAAGTATACATGTAGTATATGTACTTAAATTTGCGAATTCATTTTCTGTGGCGTTTAGGCAACACCAAAATGATTTGCACCAAAATGTGGTCAATCATTGCAGAGTTTGGTAGAGCCCATTCATGATCATCATCTCTGCCTGCACATATAGTATATCATAAAATTAGCATGGACACGATGCACAATCATTCACCAGTATCATGTACGGTTTTCATATCCGACAACTTTTTCATGACATCACGAGAATGCGTCTCAAAAAGCGTTGTAAGAGTCTTGACTTTGTCCCGATTACGACCTCTTTGTGATGGCACTGCCTGCAATAGCGTGGATCTATCGGAAATGTCCCCATTAATGTCCCCGTCTCGGGATCTGATGGTTGTGTAGCTGCCGGACCCTCTGGTGTAGAGGGACTCTCTGATGTTGAGGGACTCTCTGATGTTGGAGTAGACATCTTCCCTCTGTGGTCTGGGCATGCCCTCCAATTCATCATAGGTTCTCATCTCAATCACACTTTGTCTGCAACGCATCTTTTGTCTTTAAAGCAAAAAAAATATATGTTCTTGTTAAATAGATATTTTTATAAAAAAAACAACAACAAAAAACCCACTGTGTATGCCACTGTTTTCAAGTTCAGCTTCACAGAAAATTTGTAAACTATACAGAGGTTCACAAAAGGATGTAAAGTTTAAAATAGTGTTCCTGCTCTGCACGTAATATTCAACAGCAATATTATAAGGTGAAAAATACGAACAGTTATATTCATATTATAGCTCATATAACGAATACTAAATAATAAGTTGGGCAAACATGGACCCCTGGACATACCTAAGGTGAAATCAGGTGTCTACAGGGAGTAAGCATTCCCTGTCAACCAGTTACACCCACTGTGAACCCTATACCTCGATCGGGCTAACGAAATATTAACAATAAATGATAAGCGGCCTATCGCTTGGTATAAAACATGGTAGACAGCATTCAACTTAATGACAAGTTGTATCGTTATAACGACTGTAGATTTTGCGAAATGCTAACTTTATACGAGACTGTTGGGAACACTTCTAGTATACTGGTCCCCAAAATTACGGCGCTAAAATAAGTGCCGCCGAAGGCGGTTAGCTTATATATACGATCGCGTGAGGATCGTTAATCATTAAAACGGCAAAAAATCGCAAAAATTAAGCCCAAATTGAACTTGAGCAAATGAGGTTTTAAAAAATGTTTTTTAAAAACAGTTTTTAAATCAAAAGAAAAAAGAAAGCAAAAAGACGTACTGTTTAATGTTCAAAATTAGATCGAAATCGTTGCTTACGAAATAGTCAACGTGTGTGTTGTTTTACGTCATTCTCTCTGATTATCCACGTCACTGATGTTCATGTAAGTAAACCGTAAGTCACTTGAGATTGAGATAACGTCGATTTTCTTATTTTAACGATGAAGTATTTTAGCATATATTATATGGCCTCCAACACTTGGAATTTTTTCTACACGAAAACTTATAATTATCGTCATGGAGTGGCTCACAGATACTTCGAAATGTGCGCTGTCCCAACATCACTAGGCCTAGTACTGTACTATTATTAAAAATATTTTCATATTTATATATCTAATTTGTATGCCTTATTCAGCTTGACTTGCCAGACGCTGCTCCCAAGACCCCGCTTTTTATCACTTGTCTAATTCCAAATCGCCGTACACGGATACTGAGCC
>CAJDSM010020185.1:501-11337 GCA_903981925.1 Ostrea lurida
AAAAGGATGGACATGTATATGCGAAAAGCAGGAGGTTGCATGAAACTAGCCATTATAAATCTATATATATTTTATTACTTTATATACAGAGGCATAGTGAGAAATGAGGTTATCCACCGATTGATTTTAGACGGTAAAAACTACTTTCACCTTCACACTTTCAATGTACTTATTTCAATCTTATAAGGAAAATACGAACGTTTTGATGATATTTTTAGTAAAAACTGCAACATTTATAGTATACTTTCTGATCTTACAAATTTCGTCACCCGTTTTCTCACGTTTTTAGGCCTCTCTGCTGGCTGATGTCGTCCGTCCGTCCCGAGGATATCATAGTCTGTCCGGCTATCATTACTACAGAGTCTCGATTTGATACGAAATATAAAATTATATTTCGTATCAAAATCGAGATCATGCTGTAGTAAAGATACCGAACTTTTAAAGCTTTAAAGACTATATTAGCCATTCTTGCCGGTTAATTTGATAATATAACATAGCAACTGTATATTACCTGTTTTTTACAATTAGGTTAAGAAATTTGGTATATAGATCACTATCTATCGAATCAAATGCGTCAGTTGCTGATGGCATAACAAGCGTCATAACTAATCTTAGAAGCATACATGTACTATTGATATTTCAGATATCTTATATCTGCCATGCCAGTTACAATATTGAATATTTGAATAACTAGAATATTGGTAGCACCGTAAATATGATACTGTTTTGAAATTTCATATCAGCGTGCTTGAGCCTATAAGGTTTGAAAGATCAAGGACAATAAAAATAAAGAATTTTTGAAAAGTCCCCAAAAAGTCTTCTCAAGTCAATAGTCGCTAAAGGAGAGAATACATTTGGCATGAGTTGAGATACCTTACGTTTTCAGATATCCAATGTCTTTGTGTTGACGATATATGGATTATTATTCTGAGACCGTCTTGAAGATAAGTACTGGGCTTTATGATATCACCTCAGGCCGGACGGGCCATCCTACAGTATCAAAGATTGAAAGAATTCAGTCATCTTTATTCCTATAATTCCTTCTAATCCTTCTTTAATTTTTATTATTTATTGAAAAGAGAAATCAACCATGCATACATATGTATACTGACATCTTGGTTTCCGTTAATAACTCCGAACTGTTATTGACTTTCTTCCAACAGCACTATATTTAGATTTTAATCATAACAACATGTAACAAACAATGAAAGCGATGGAATAAAATTGTACAAAACTGTAATAATTTCCGTGTATGCATTTAGTTAACGGGAAACTATCCATAACCTTAGCATGTTTCCGAATCAATGTATGCGAATGCTGAAACACATCGGGGATATCGGGGACTACCGCATGTCGGTTATTTTGGAAATATAGAATTTGAATTTTCCGCACCAATGTAGACTTTCCGTGGATGAGCGATTCCTCATCTACAAACAGCTAATTCCTACAGTGTATTTACTTTTTAGGATTTATAAAAATGATTGATCCACAAAATAGGATGTCAATAACATGATAAATATTACGAAATGGAATAGATTTGTGCCGTGCTTCGGCGTGGAAACTTTGATTACGGGAGGAAGAAATTGTTTGGGAGATTATAGAACTACCAGATCTTGCAACAAAAGGCTTCAGGAAAAATCCAATAGTGGTAATTTAAATCACTCTGGACAATTTTTGACAAAGAAGGAAGAATGAGTTACCGGAATAAATAATTTGTACGATATAGATTGACGATCTTATCATGAACCGCCTTTTTGCAAAAGCTGCAAAATGTCATTTAAAAATTTCATAAAAAGCGCAGATTGGTAATGGTTTTTCTTTCTTTCTTTTTTTTTCTTTTTCTTTTTAATTTTTTGGTATGCTGTTTATTTTGTTCTTTAATTTTTCTATTTTTTATTTTTATGTGACCGATTTCATTGAATTTAACTTTACAATGTAACATTCTCATAAATCGTGGTTTCGTAAACAAGTTTTGCAAAAATTTGAGAAATATGTATTGTATAAACTCTTTAATTTGCTCTCAATTTTAAGCAAAAGGTAATGAAATTGTGTGTGGAAGTATGAAAATTAATTTAATATTTGTGACACGTGCTACATAGCGGCTTTATAATACTGTTAACTGGTTTAATAAGTACCGATCCTTTGAAATAGATGGTCTGATATCTAACAAAACTGGCAGATGAGAACATCTTTCTACAGCCCCCATCTTCTAGGTAGCCAAGAACATTGATAATCTATACATCTTTTTTTTTCCATCTTGTTATTTTAGTTACAAACATCAAATAAAGGGTTGTATTTTAAAGCTGAATCAATATAGGTTAGAATAAAAAACAGGGATTCATAATCTCAATCGCCTATCAACTTACATAGTTAATAAGGTAAAGTGCAATAAATATACCACCAAACTCGGGCCTAAACGCGTATTTCATTTTGATTGTAAGACCTAATATTGTTGGTAGGGGAAAAAAAATTATTTCGAAATTCAGTACCATTCTATAATTAAAACAAACATTTTAACCAATTTTGTCGAATAATTACACTTCTACTGCACATGTAAAAATCCAAAATCCTAGACAGATAACGACTGATATATGTTTATATTTTTGCGCCGAGAAACTTTTTCAGGTTATGGCCATAAATCTTCCCACATACCATAGGCCTACATGTACGTATTTAAATGTTGATGACATCTTCAATGTGCCAGATTTCATTGTGATCGTTGTTCTTTCAGAAAATTCTGTTTTCTGGATACCCTCGCTTTTTTTAAAACGCGGTGAATTTTTCCTAGCTTAACCTCAAATGATGCCACAATATCCTAAAAATACATTTCCAAATATCTTACCTTTGTAATCTTTACCAAGTTTAAAATGCATAAGTATTTTATTCATGAACGCCGAATCTGCAGCTGTAAAAAAAAAGGATAACTTGAATCCACCTCTGTTATCCAGGGGTCGCGTTTGACCTGATCCCACCTCTGGTATATATGGGTGTGTTCTGACCCTGATCCAACCTCTGATATATCCAGGGGATCGTGTTGAACCAGTGTATCCCCACGCTCTGGTATATATAAGGGTCGTGTATTGACCTGATCCACTCCGGTATAATCAGGGGTCCTTAGGGTCTTGCTCCCGCTCTAACTTTGGTATCTATGGAGGATCACCACGAAGATTGTCACTGTTCCATATCTCACTTTTTTGCTTCAAACCAACCAAACTGCAATGATGAATACTATTTTTGAAGGTATATCTAAGTTAATGCAGGTGCAATATATTTTTTTTTTAAATTCTTAATAAAATTAACGATTCATTATTATTCTTAGTACCCAAAATGTAAAGGCAAATGATAACGAACATGGATCAATTCGTAGTCCTAAAATAAATACAAACAAGAGTTGGGCAATCACGGACCCTGGACACACCAGAGGTGGGATCAGGTGCCTAGGAGAGTAAGCATCCCCTGTGACGGTCACACCCCGCCGTGAGCCCATAGTCTTTGATCAGGTATAAACGGAGACAATCCGAGTCAACATTCAGTGCTGTGAATAACGCGCCTTAAGTAGCTCACGCAACACCAGAACATTTAATTAATGATTCGTTTAAGCACCTTTAAGAAGCACAGTTTCGCCATCGAAAAAATGATCAGCAGCTCTCAATTATTTTTATATGATTTTTTGTGAGATTTTTCCCGCGAATAATGAAAAAGTTGTTTTCTATGCAAGAAAGTAATTTCTGGGCTGATTGATGGTTATGAATTCATATAAAACATGTCTAAAAAGACTCAAATACACAATCCGGATTTTCTAAATTAAAAAATATTTACGAATATTTGAAAATATTATTATAGTCTGATATTTTTTAAATCTTAGCATACATATAAAAAAACAATGTCACTATAGAATAGTGATATGTTGGAGAAAATATATTTATAAAAGAAATTGAAATGAAATACCAAAATTTAGAAATATATTTCGATTTTTCAAATTTGCAACCGCGCCGATCGAGTTACACCAAAAAAGTCATAGAGAGAATTTAATAAGAAAAAACTGCATTCCCATTGATAAAATGTAGTGGTTTACACATTAAATTAATTTTTATAAAGGAAAGTAATATTAATTGACGAAATTTCTATGAACCCAATTACCAGTAAATGATTATTCAGTAAATTTCTATCAAATTTCGATCGGGATCGGTACTTTTTTTCTCTCGCGGTGAATAAATCGAAATATAGCGATATACTGAAATTAGAAACATTTCATTTCAATTAAGTATTTTAAAAATATACTTGTCTAAAACATGTCTTTCTTTTAATAAACCTGTTTTTTGATTGATTTTATCCATAGATTTAAAAAAATATCAACACAATAGCGTTTTTCAAATATTCGTAATAAATGGTCTTTTAGGCATTTTATTTAGCATATCTTATCATCATGCACCAAAACCACAGCCGAAATTTGAGATAACTAGAATTTTTTATTTGTAAGCAAAACACAATTACTTCATCATTCCTGAAAAAAAAAAACAATCAAAAAGAATAATATTAAAAAAATTGAAGAACTTGTCATATACTTATTTCGAAGGTGAAACCATGACTCCTTGAAAAGCGCTCTTAAACGAATCATGAAATAAAATATGTATAAAATATTTGCATGTATTGAGCCTCCTTAAGGTAAGAGTTTGCACCATTTCAATAAGTACGCGAACAAGTCAATGTTACATAGAAATATGTTCAAGTAGGAATTTTGCTTTAAAAATGACTTTTTAAAAAAGAAATTGCCCGCTATTGTTTTTTTTACCACCATGGGCCTTAATATTTGGGATGTTTTACGTTTTCTGGAATTTTCTAACTAAGTAGAAATACTAGCTATATAAAAACTACACATAAGCAAACTTACCGGGTGGAATGGAGATATATTTTTTAAAGAGTATAACTTTACAAGTTATGTTGATTGGTGATGAAATTTGAATTTAAAACACAAAAAATAGCACTTTTTGTATATATGATAAAATTCAAAGTGGTTGCCATGACAACAAAAAGGTATATTGAACAGCTTTGTAAGACCTACGTCACAAAAAATTCACTTTTAACATAAATTTTCAATCATAAAGATTAGTAAAAGCCAAATAAAAAATTACCAACCGGGCTTTGTGTTTCCATGTAACCATTAACATTATTTTATTGGTGCGTTTTGTCACTCACGTTGTCTTTTATCATTGTACAACTTTTAATGGGTATATTGAATATTTTCAATAACAAAATATGACTCCACCCCGAAATGAAAAACTAGGTATATCATAATTTGTCAAAAATTGTGAAGTATTGCAACTATCCCACATCACCCCCACCCCGATTTAATTTAAACAATTTTACTATCGAAAAAATATAGATCAAGCTGACGATCGATGAAGGTAAAATTATTGAATTTTTAAAATGATATTAAATAGCACGACTTTAGCCACAAAAATATAAGAATGAATACCTTTGGATGTCTACCATAGAAATGTATATTTAAATTAAATCAAGGTTTTCGTTAGTAATTCTTTATCGATAGGCGAATAATGGAGTACGTATTTCAGTATATATCGTCAATTTCCCGGCACGTTTTCCACGCTCCCGTTTCGTCGTAAATTCTGTGTTTTTTAAATACCACATTTTGAAATAAATTTCCTCTTTTATTCCATAGCCTATGTTTACATGTATCCATGATAGCTAAACAAATCACCTTCGTATTTTAGCCCAGTTAGTGACGGCTCAAAAAGAGGGGGGGGGGGGGGTAAAGTTTGTAAAAATGACACTTCGTAGATTGTTTTATGTCCCTCAAAATCCACGCCGTTTACATATTCCTTAGACCAAAAAATTAAGAAAATTATTTAAAATATATACTGCGTTTGATCTTACGTGATCATATTAGTCGTGCGACATGATCTAACGTATTTCAAACATGTCAAATTCATGCTACATAAATGGCTTCAGCACAAGTCAGTAGAAGGTGCCATCGCCATTGAAAATATAAAGTAATTAAAGAGGAGGTAAAGCATATTTAGGCCTGGTTAGGTTTATTTCAAAAATGTCTGGGAATTAATATAGTAAAAGTTCAACATGTAGCTTTGTTAATTATATAACTCGAAATATCGGACTTTTTGTCAAATATGAGGATAGCCTACTATTCAAATGCAAACAATGATCAATCATAACAGCACCAAAATAAATTCTACTTCCACTAGCAATTGTTTCACACGGAATGTCAGCAAAGATTCATCATTCTTTTATCTACGTTGATCTTTGTTTACAAAAAACTGAGTTGGTGCAATAGTTCAAGTCACCGGCGAAATAAATAGAAATTACCGTAGCGCTTCCACATGCTATAAAAAATGTAGACTTTTATTATTAAGACAAAATCGTAATAAATGATTATTTGACAGTTTTGTCAAGTAGATTTACACATACGGTATATGCCGCTGTAAAACTTGACAACGGTAGTAAGCCTAAATATTAACAAGAAAGTACATGACATTCTTCAGTTGTGTATTCAGAAGGACTTGTGATGCAGAGCTCTACGTAGTCGTGACGCACTTTTTCATTGTGACGTCATAATGTGGGTGACGCACTTTTTCATTGTGACGTCATAAAGTGGGAAATGTACGGAGGTACATCCAGAGTTATCTCCCTGTTGTTGCAAACCTGACCTTAATAATCAAAACGTAAAAATCAAAATTATATACTGTTTCCAGGTATCATAGCAAAATATTGAGACTAATAGTTAAAAAAAATGATATAGAAGACTCTTGACTTGTTCATATTAGTATACTGTATTGAACCATATTTATGATGAAATATCAGCATTAATTTCACTGATTTGCAAATAAGTACATTGATACATTTTAGATTGTTTCGATTTTAGATTATTTCTAGAGTACTTATGGAGCCAAATGTACGATAACAAAACGATTGTAAATAAATCACATGCCGCCTGAAACTGATCACCATGTCTGTAACATATGCTGCATGCATTCGGTATATCGCAATGCGTAATTACATACTTGTAATCTTAAAGGCAAATAATCGATCATTGGCGTTTATGCAATTTATTGTGTAAAAATACCATTCCTGACGAAGTAAAGAACAGAAAATGGGTATAGGAGGAACATATACACGATGAAATGGGTATACAGTTACTTTTCCTAAGAAAAGGTACAACTATCATCAAGTTTTAAAGCACTAAATGTAGCCGTTGAATATCTTCCAATGAAAAGAAGACATTTTAGCCCGATGTCCTAACGGGTTTAGTATAAACTCAGATTTGCAGCCATATTACTTATGAATCCTTTTCATCCCGGCTGGGACATAATTAAGGCACCAACAAACTTCTTCCATTTGCCATATGCAGAATCTGATCCCAGCTTCTCTATCGTCATCTTCCCATATTTATATAGCAACATTCCATCATCACATGTATAAGGGGTGTATGTCTCTCAACTTATTCGATACGCAAGATCTCGTCCTACGTATAATCAGTTTTTGATACGACGCTGGCTACTTAAAAACAAGTTTTCGTTGCAGGGATTTCAAGAGTCACGTTTAAAGGAAGCATTTCGCACATTTTATGGTCGTTATAACGATTTAGTTTGCCCATACAATCTGTCATTGGGTCAAATGCTGTCTGATGTGTTTCACAGCCATTGTTAAACCGTTCTATATACTCCGATTTTGACTACGGATTACTCCGTTTACCTGATCAAGACAATGGGCTCACAGCGAGTGTGACCGGTCAACAGGGGATGTTTACTCCTCCTTGGCACCCGATCCCACCTCTGGTGTATCCGAGGGTCCGTGTTTGCCCAATGCTTGGTTTGTATTCTGTTTATGACTTACGAGATTGATCATTGTTCATTATCTTCGCCTTTTCATTCATGATGCCCATTGAACAGTTATAAAATTCAATGGATTTACTTTGCAGTGAAATCGTCTACGATCGAGACTACTACTTTCAGTAACACACGTACGTATAAATGATTTTCCTTGCTTTTTTCTTTTGTTTTATCTCACTTGTTTTGTTACTGAATCACCTTTATCATTTTTCTTTCGCAAATTCTTTATTCTTAGACACAAAACAATGTACGTTTTCGTTGTCTTCGTGTTTTCAAACTTTGCAATAATTCTAATTGTACACTAGCGACAAGATAACCAGTCCAGACTAGGATGAAGAAGTAGATCTGGATCTTTTCTGTTTCCTGCAATACTATTTCAGTCTGTTGAATTAAAATTCTGATTCAGATTATTATGCGGTAAATCACGTCACCACAATTGAATTACATCACAATTTTGTAAATAAGTATCTAATTATCGCCGAAATTCACTAGAATGACCAGTGCATATAGCACCAGAATTGTATCACTAATCATTGACACCGCACTGATATAAAACTATTTCTGCTTGGATGCTAAACTAGTCTCAGTTAGCCTTGACCCTCATGATAGAATTACGAGTAAAGGCAAAGATAACGAACAGTGATCAATCTCGTAAGTCCTAAATAGAATGAAATGAGCGAAAAGAATAATTAATTACTAAAATATATATTGTATGACAATAGATGAAGTTCCATTTATTTTAGACCACAATACAGATTTACAAGAAACAACCACAGCCATGAATATGTCCAATAATACCGAGCAAAAGACAGAGCCTCGTCAAGAGGACCATGGTACCGTTTATACCCTGTCAACATCCATTTCTGGTGAGTCATTCCAGCCTGTTCCATCACTATTGTAAAATTTTAAACTTGTTCTCATTGCATCATAAGTCTGCAGGAAATCGTTATCTGAATTGTTATGGGAAACAAGCGCTCATTTCAAAACATATAGGGAATTCATCATTTGTTTTAAACTTCTTTATTTCCTTTTATTGAAGAATTGACTGGATATTTATTTTGATTTTGCCCAGGAATCGGTCTACTTGCGACCTTGGGCCTTACCCTGTTGGTGGTTTTCAATCTTGTCTTCACGCTCTACTTCTATAGCGCTTGGAAGAAAAGGTATACATTTTTCCAATTAGTGATATGAAGGAAAGGAATTGTTTAGTAATTATATTCTGGACTGAGGTGGAATCAGGTATCTAGGAGGAGTAATCATCCCCTGTTGACCGGTTACACCCGCCCTCAGCCCTTTATTTTGATCAGGTAAATGGAGTACTACGTAGTCAAACTCAGTGTATAAAGAACGGCCTAACAATTGATATGAAACACGTCAGACAGCATTTGACCCAATGACAGGTTGTATTGGCAAAATATATTGTTATAATGACCATAGAATTTGCGAAATTCTGACTTTAAACGTGACCGTTCCTACGCCTGCAACATCAACTTGCTTGTCAGTAGCCTGCTTCGATTTAAAAACTGATCATATGCAGAACAAGCTCTTGCGTATCGAATAAATTGAGAGACACATACAGGTGATAATGGAATGACTGTAATAGTAAATCATATACGGTACATTTTTATGCACCAGATGCGCATTCGACAAATATTTTCTCTTCAGTGATGCTCAAACCGAAATGTTGGAAATCCGAAACATGAAAGTAAAAGTGATCAATGGAGTGCCAAAAGATTGGGCCAAAAACTTCGAAGGATCAAGCTATGCCCGAGGAGATAATCCTTAATTTTGATATGAATTTCTAATTTCACCACTGCAATTAAATACATATCGTATTTCAAGCTAGTACTAGGTCATAGCAACTGGCTGTAGTATAATTTTGAAATTGACGATGGAGAAGTTGAAAACATATATGCAAAGATAACGAACAATCTCGTAAGTCCCAAATAGAATACAAAACAAGATTTGGGCAAACACGGACCCCTGTATACACCAGAGGTGGGATCAGGTGCCTAGGAGGAGTAAGCATCCTTTGTCAACCGGTCATACCCTCCGTGAGCCCATTGTCTTGATCAGGTAAATGGAGCAATCCGTAGTCAAAATCAATATATGAAGAACGGCTTCACATTTGCTAGGAAACACACCTGACAGCATTTGACCCAATGGCAGGCCCTACTGGCAAACTAGATCGTTATAACGAACATATAATTTGCGAAATGCTGCCTTTAAATGTGACTGTTGAAACCCCTGCAACAACAACTTGTTTGTAAGTAGTCTGCCTTGATTCAAATATTGATCATGTACAAATAATAAGTTGAGAGACTTAAACAATAAAGTGATGATTGAACGTTGCCACATAAATATGGGAAGTTGACGATGGAGCAAGCACCTGCATATGCAAGTGATGATGGAATGTTGCTACATTGATATGGGAAGTTGGCGATAGGGAAGCTGAAATCGTCCCGTTTGTCATAAAGTTGAGTTGTTAGTTTGCTGGTAATGTCTAAGTTCAATAAATATCCTAGTTTGAAGCAGACATGGAAGACTCTGTGGCGTCTTTTATTTCTAGTTCGCTGAGATATATCGAATCGACATATATATGAGTATTGTTATTGTTAATAGATAAAACGTCCTCAATATATCGAACTGTCGAATTTAAGGTCACTGCTATTAATTTCCTATAGAAGACTCGAAAGAAAAGACACCAGAGAGTCTTCCACATTTGCTTAATATATAGATATTTCATTGAATATTGCTGTTAACGACAAACTAACCTTTACGTTTCCTTTTTCATGTAACAGTAAATGTATTACAAGGTCACATACGTATGGTGTATGTCTCTCAGCTGATTCAATATACACGAGCATATACTGTGTATGATCACGTTTTGAATAAAGGTAGGACACTTACAGATAATCAATTGATGTTATTAAAAAATTAAAAAAAGTTTCTAGTATGCCGGTCCCCAGTA